>JAXBDA010005308.1:0-25041 GCA_036023075.1 Gaultheria prostrata
CCAATGGAATGTGGGTTTGGTGCTTTATCTAATATCCCCAGTGGGGATTGGAGCAGGGATGGTAAAAGAATCCCCAATTGGGGATGGGAGATAGAATAGGGTCACCCGATCCATACCCTACCCGTTGCCATCCCTACTCGTCCTAACATGTCCTTTTCCTCAGATTGAAGTAAAAATTTGAATAAAATCTTTATTTAGTATTGGGTACTTCAATGGGAAAACTAAAATCCAAACACATATTTAAGTAACAGCTTCATTACTCACAGATATGCAAATATGAGGAGGTGAAATTTGAGTAAGAGTTTGAGTCTAAAATTGAGTTTAAATTTGAATAAACCTTAATTGGATACGTTTAAGTTTGACTGAAGGATTGGAGGAGCATTTTACAGATTTTTACTCAAATTTTGAGTTTGAGTCAATAAAAGAATAACGAGTGGGGTGTTACAGCTGGGATTTGGATGACATTCAATTTTAAATTTTTACTTTTTTTCTGCCATACGATAAGATGTTAGTATGTTAGTGAAGTTACATTATCACGCCAGGCCAATGTCGTTCCATTGACTTGAACCTCCAATGTCGTTTCATCGACTTGAACCTGAGATCTCACACACTGGCATCTTAGTGCCCACTTACGACCGCTTGAATTACAACTCTGGGTCAAATTGATTCCAATTTTTACTTGAAAACATGTGACCATGTTCGGTTTGGTTTTCTACTCTTGGGTTTTCACTTTTTTCCCCATGGGGCCCACATATGGCACTCCATTTTCTCTCTCATCCTCATTTCAGGAAATTTTATTCTAGTACATATTTTGTGCGAGATGGATCCGTGGGACCCACTTTGAAGACCAACAAAAATGATCCGCGCCGTTCATTAATTTTTTAAATAATTTTTTGAGTCACTCGTAAAAAACCACAACATTCGAAAAATTATAAGTGATTGATCCGTCTTCTAATTATTCATTCACAATTTAGGATCCTGAATTTTGTTTGAAGTTTGAAAGAAAGTTAGACAACTAGATCAAATACTTAAAGTTATGCGATTCACGTGATTTTTTTTCCGGATGACTTAAAGAATAATTTTAAAACTAAAGGACGGCTTGAATCATTTGTGTGGGTTTTTAAAGTGGACCCCACGGATTTATCTCGCACAAAATATGTACTAGAATAAAATTCCCTGAAATGTGGATGAGAGAGAAAATGGGGCTGCCATATGTGGGTCCCATAGAGGAAAAAGTGAAACCCAAAGCTAGAAAACCAAACCAAACGTGGCCGTAATTTTGTGTTTCATTAATTACAGTATATTGTATACTAAAAAAAAATTATACTATTGTATACTTATTGAAATTGCTATGATTCAAGAACAATGATACATACACACCCTCTAAACCACACTCTCCCACACCCCGGCCACTGTTCTCATGGCCCCAACCACACCCAACCAAAACGATGTCGTTTTGGGTAGGAAGGGATTTTTTGAAAACCATCTCCTCCGGCTCCTCACCGTACGGCCTGACGACGCGGTCACCGGTTTCCGCCCACTCGGCGTCGTCGATCCTGCTCAGGTGGCGAGCGAAGGCTTGGTCGTGGATCCGACGGCCAAGATCGTCGCGCATTCGTTGCATCTCGGCCTCGGCCTGCTCGCAGTCGCTCTGTTCGAGCTCGAACCTCGCGATTTCTTCTACGATGAGGTCTGAGGCGTCGTTGTTTGGGAGGTGAAACGGCGGAGGTGTCGAGGAGGTGGCGGCGGCAGTCGCCAAAGATGGAGAGGGAGGTCGGAAGGCGGGTCGCCGGCGGAGGGTCTCTCTCTCTCCCGATCTGGTTTTCAAATTTTTTTTTTCTCCCAATAGACCCAAAACGACATCGTTTTGGGTTGGGTGTGGTTGGGGCCCACGTGAACAGTGGCCGGGGTGTGGGAGAGCGTGGTTTAGAGGGTGTGTATGTATCATTGTTCTTCGGATTCAATGCAGCACTAAAAAATACATGTATACTAGCAGCAAAGTGCCATGTGACGGGATTCATGATAACAATGCAAAGTATGTCATCGTGTTACAAATGTATTACTACTTAGAAATGTCATCGAATTTATATTCTAAACATTTTGTTGAAGTGAAACATAAATAAATAAATAAATAAACTAATTGAATCAAGTATTTATTCAATCTCAAACTCTCCAAAATGAAAAAGAACTCATTACTTGTAATAGTAAGAAGCTAAGAATTTGCTTTCAAATTGAGATAAATCCCACTCTGTTCCCACCAAAGCCTCAATTATTTGTTGGAATAGACTATAGAGTAACAAAACCAATAACCTTGGATGTGTAGCAAATTGATGAGTTGTAAGACCATCCACGATTATTCTAGCCATTTTCATAGTACTATAATTTTAGAAAATAATTTTAAACTTGTATGGGACAGAGTCAACCCAATTTCGTCCTTGTGGATATCGAAAAGTTCAATGTTTGGATTCAAAAGGAACAATAAAAAAATAATGTTTGAATTCAAATAAATCGGAATGAGTCAAAATGGACAAGAGTATACTAGTCATTTCTTCTCGGGAAAAACTTGGACAAATAGAAAATTGATGTGTCGGAAGGCTATCCTCGATTATTTTAGCCATTTTTCATAGTTAAAAGTTGTTTGTTAGCAAGCTCAGACATTAAGTTAACTAAAATTGAAATGAACCTATAATAGTGTTATAGTTATTATTGTTATTATTATTTACTAAAAATCATTGGATCTCCGAAGTTAGAAAAAATGACAAAGTTATTATTGATTTGAAATTGTCAAGCCGTGGAGTAAACATATTGGCGGAGTGCAGAATCAACTACCAAATAGAGAAACAAAATCAAACCAAACAATAGAGTACAGAGAGAAGAAAACAAATAGAGACGTAAATTTACGTTGTTCGCCTTATTGGTGATGTAAACCTACTCCAAGTGAAGTAAACGATAAAAAAGATTCACTTATCAAAGAGATTGAATGCTCTAGAGAGCAACACATTGCCCTCTCACCAAGCTCCCTCCAAAACTCTATGCAAAATCAAATTTATTTCTCACAATACATAAAGATACGCTAAAAGCGTATCTATAGAGTATGTTGCGTCATCTACTATCTAGACGGATTTAACCACTGTCCTGACGAAAAATAGGGAGACCTAGGATACTATCTCCACAGTCGACAGTCTAGACGGGCTTGACCACCGTCCGGGATGGAAAATTCTCAGACTATGTAGTCCGGTCGGAAAGTACCAAGGCCCAACTGTCCAGTATGCTATAAGCAAAACACAATTACCACTAACCTAGACAAACTACAATGTGTATCATACACTTCGGAATGGAATGGAATGGGATGGGAATTAAACCTTGAGAGGAATTACGAACTTTTGATAGCCTGAGACAAATCTGTTCAAAGCCAAAACAACCTTAAGCAGTATCCAGCAGACTAAGCAAACCACAACCTGATTTCAATAACATACAAACCTCTAAGCTCTATACAATTATATAAGTAACCCCCTACAGTGCAAGAAGAGGCTGCTATGACACACAAACCACCATGTTACGGTTCGTGCTTCTTCGACAGATAGTTGCTCTGCTTTCTTGGGTATATCTTTATTCCTTGTATCCGGAAGATTTATACATGGTTCAAACTCATTCAATTCCATCATATATTAAGAAGAAGCGTTTATCAATATCAACTACTTGCCAACAAAGATACAACTCAAATCCATAAAATAATCACCGACATAAGCACTTATATTAACTCTCCACACCATGGATCAGCTGAAAAGACTACTACACTATAAAGTTTAGAATAAGACTAAGATACTTCATCTGATGACACAGTTTTTCTTGCAACCGTTATTACTCAACTTCAAACCCTTTCTCTTGGAGCGCCGAAACGACTTCGTTCCTCATCCTCAACCACAGCTTCAGAGCCTCTTGCTCAAACTTCTTGTCCTGCAACTCCTTCTGGTAATTGGTCGCGTCTTTATCAAACTCAATGATCCCTTTAGGACCTATTGTCGTGCCAATCATGCCACCCTTCTCAACAAACTCCTTCATAGCCTCCTCATCTCCCGGGTACGGAAACTTCCGCTTCTCGTACAAATGGGCCAGCTCTCTCTCTTCCTTGGGCTTCGGCTTCAACGTCCACCAACCTAATGGCGACGTCTCGTTGTACAGCCACACAACGCCGAACAACGTGTATGTACATAGGAGAGCTTTGCCCACTTGCTTCCAGAAGTAGTGGTCTTCCTTTCCCATCCCTATCTTCTTCAAGTACTTCTCGGCACTGAATGGTTTAGCCATTAAAAGCCCTGCAAAATAGTAACCTTTATGTATCTATATCTTCATTTGTGAGAGCGTCTCCAGAGTCCAGACTTTAGCAAAAAAATTGACTAAAAATCAGAGTAAAAGCTTTAATTGAACCAAAACACTCAAAATGGCAAACCCAAATCTAAGCATACATTTGAGTTAATGGTTCATTAATGGCACAGTTGTAAATTGGAGAGGAAGAAAGAGCCTTGTAATAATCTGAGTCTCTTTTGATCCAAGTAAAACTCAACATGATAAAGGTTTTGGGTAAAGGATTAGAGTTAGTTTAAACCCTATCTATCTTCTTCAAGTACTTCTCAACATTTAAAGGTTTAGCCATTAAAAGCCCTGCAAAAGAGTAGCCTTTATATATACTGGTAAAAATGCATATGTTTGTTCACATGGTATTTTATTATAATGAAATTGCCTAAAAGCACACGACTCCAAAGAGGAGGTGAATTTCTACCCCCAAGAACTCATCTCTTGTTTGCTTAGGCTTAGGTAATAGATTGATTTTACACGATTTTTTTTTTGCGTATGAAGCCATCGAAAAGGTCTCACACACAATGTGAAAAGGTCTGTGTGTGTGTGTGTGTCAAACACCCACACACAATGTGGAAAGGAAAAATTTCAAAGCCACTTGAAAACAAAGTAGGCATTGACACTTTATTCCTATATATTATATCATAGGATGATTCAAACGTTGTCACCTGGATCATGTATAATCCTTGCCAATGCTTCTCGTTATATTTACTGTCGCCCCGTCCCAAATTTATCATACTTCCCCTAAGATTAAAATCAATGGTTCGTCCTTAAATATGGCAGGATCTATAGCAAACATTTTCTTTGTTATCTTACTCCTTCCACAGAGTAGTACTTACCAGGAATTTGCAACATACCGTCTATACAACAGAAAGGTAAAATGAAGGCTTCCATGCATTTTATTTTAAGCCATAGAAAGATAATGCAAGGATTATATACTCGCTAGATTTTGTAAATTTGACTCCACATTCAAAGGAGTTGTCCCAAGTACGAAGCAATTCCACTAATTATGAATTTGCCCTCTTTTTAACAATAGAATTTCACCAACAATCGGTGAATAGTATGGATAATACTCATAAAATGCTAAAAAAAATTAAAATTTCTTTACACACTTGTCGATCAAGAATACACGTTTGGAAACTTCTATGCACATTTCATGAATATTTTTTTTGCACTATTACCGCTTCCCTAAGGGCAATCAATCACTAATAATTTTCTAATTATGGATTCTTAGACAATGCATTTTGATGTTATGATTTCGGTGGCTATAGTAAAAGGAAAAAAAAGAAAAAAGAACCTCTTATTTAAATGAATCCTCTTTTCCTAATCTCATTAAACCCCCACTTAAAAAGTATACATATTCAATTTTTTTATTAGCAAATTTTATTGATCCCACTGCCAGAGATTCATGGCTCCACTCTTACACATAGTGAACCCAATTCAACGCAAACAGCATGAAGCTTTGTGCTACATTAGCAGGCAACTAAGTTACAAGTTCTATTATAGATACACAATGCCGTTTGTTCCGCTGATCAAAATGGGTACTTGAACCAAGAAGGGTACATTTTGTTATTGGTGTACACTACCCAGAACATCTTCTTTTACCCTAAAAGGATAGCGGCCTTGTGTTAAAATCTGGAGACCTAATATTTGGAAGACACATTTCATCGAACAGGTTGCATACGCTGTAGTTCAATGAAGAGGAAATTGAAATGGAGGATAATGTATAGGACTGGAATTTGAAGGGGGGTAAGAGAACATCGTAAATAGGATCAAAATATGTAGCAACATGTAGTATTTAGGCAATTGGGTTCATTACCTGGAATGAGATTTGGTTTGTAAGAGAAGTTTGATTGCCGGAGAGTGGAAATGGTCTTGTATTGCGTGTGTGTGTGTATCGACTCTTATGCACAGTTGGTCTTCTTCAAAACATGAATTTGGTAGCGGGCAGGCGGTTGGATTCGTATCGTGGTGTCTAGAGATGATGCGATTTATGGGGGACGGATGAATTCCATAGAAGGGAGATTGTGTTTGTAAGTTGAAAGGGGAGGCCGTTTGGTTTTGGAGGAGGCGACTCTTTGAGAAGGTAACCGGAAGGAAGCGTTATGTCTTTCAGAGGATGTTTGGGTGAGTGGAGCATGGTATTCAACTGCATTGATAGGGGCATTATTGGAAATGAAAAAGTAGAAAACACGTTGGGGGCTTCGTCCTTTTAAAAGCAGTAGTTTAGATATTGATTGTTGTTCGTTGAGACATTCGTCAAACAGTTTACAGACAAGTGGATAGGTAAAGGCAAATAATAGGCCTTGAATAAATCATCAGAATTTCGCGATTCAATAAGCCCGATTCATTATGGATTTTGGGATCAAATAAAGATATGATTCATAGATGAGGTAAAGACCGATAATTTGACATTTAGTGATTGATCGTTCTAAACCATAAACCATAAACTCTAAACAATAGAAATGCATCTAGTATGATGAAGGACTAAAGGAGATGAAGATTTATGGTCTTACCTGTTTTGGCAACACTCCGATGGGCAAACCCAAATCTAAGTATATGTTTGAGAAAATGGTTCATTAACGCTACAGTTGTAAATATGAGAGAAGAAATGGCCTTTACTAATGGAGCAAATATCTGAGTCTCCTAAGCAAAAATTTGAGTAAATCATATAGGTTTGAGTCAAGAACTGCAGTTAGACCCTTTGAGTATGGGCCCTGTGGGGCTTTGGCCTTTTCAGGTGTCTTGATTGGTTTCTTGCCAATCGGATTTGGGTCTCGGATTTTTCCTTGCCCCTTTTAATCTTGTATTCTTCCAAGATTAATAAAGTTTTTTGCCTTTCAAAAAAAAGAACTGCAGTTAGTTTTAGGGGGTTTTTGCCAGAATTTGGTACTCATTGAACAAAAATTGGGTATGATTGGAGATGCTCTAAGTGATTGGTTTCCATTGAGACATTTTGTCGAACAGTTTATAGGCAGTGTTTGTAAGCCACGATTAGGGCCCATAAGTGACGGCAAGTAACATGACTTGAATCAGTCAACGGAGAGCAACAACAGGCACAATTTCATCATTGATTTTTTAGATCAATGAAAGAATATCAATCCTATGATACAGAAAATACTGATAATTTGACATTTAGTGATTGACTATACTAAACCATGAACCCTGAGCAATGAAATGCATAGAGTATTAGAGTATGATAGAAGGAGATGAGGATTTATGAATCTACCTGTTTTGGCATCGAAAAATCTTTTGCGAACCATTTGATAGTGCTGAATGTGAGATAGCAGCGGGATGATGTTCGATCAATGCTGTAGCGAGAGTCGCGTATCAGTGCTGAACAATTGAGCGATACTACCTGTATGGCTGTATATATACAAAAATAAAAATATTTTCCCATATCATCCAATTCAAAAAAGGTAAACAAATTCATTTCCGACAGTAATCATCAAACTTCAGATAATTGTGCAGAACTAAAGAGCAAAGCAATAAAACAACAATTGAAGCTAGGTCTCAGAATCCCCATTATACAGAAGATTTTTTACACTTGCTTGAGAACCATTTTTCCATAAGACTGAATTCGGAGATATACAAGTGCATAATACGCACCAGAAACAGAGATTGATAACAAGAAGAAATAGCATTCAAAAGAACACTAGTACTCCATCGATTCAGTGACAAATTGGAAAGAAGAAGATTAAACACCTCAAACAAAGCATTCATATCACAATCAAAAGGCATTTTCAGATGAGGAAGCACGAAACCTGTTCATCGAGAGAGAGAGTGAACAACTTACTTGTAGGGTAGCAGTGGCCGATCGCCGGAGACAGAGACTGATCACGACGGTGAGGGTGGTAGAACGGCAGACATCGAGTGAGAGAGGAGTGATAGAGCGCAGGCTAGGGTTAGACGATGGAAGAGGAGTGTCAGGCGTCAGCAGACGAATAACTTGGGTAGGATTTGAAGATAATTACAAGATTGCCACTCTGCAAAATTTCGGACAAAATTTAACATCTCACAATCTCGGCCGGTATTCTCCGGAATGGCCGGTACTATCCAATGAGGCTCACCTTTCAGTCTCTCTCGATATCACATCGTCTCTCTGGCTCTCTCCACTCTCCAGCAACGGCCTCGCCTCTCTCGCCGCCGCCGATCTGATCATTGTACGTCTCTCTCTCTCTCATTTTTTCAGAGGAGCCACTTGAAATCACTTAACAGGCTTACAGTTTCAGGGATGGAGCACCCCATAGGCGAGTAATCCAGATTCCAGGTATTTTTGCTGCTGCTTACGCCTCTGTGTGTGCGCGTGTGACTCTGTGTGTGTGTTTCAGATTAGGGTTTTTTTTTTTTTTCCCCCGTTAGGAGGTGATTGTATGACTGTGTGCGTGTCTCAGATTAGGGTTTTTTTCCCGTTGAACATCGTATGACTGTGTGTGTCCCAGATTGGGGTCCAAATCTGCTTCAATTTTTTTTTTTTTTTTTGTCGTTTGGCTCCCTTCTGATTGTGGTATGTATGCTATGAAATCTGCTTGGCATGCTGTGAGGGCTCCCTTATGAGATCAAAGATTGGTATAGTTTAGTATGTTCGGATGGGGTTTGGTCAATTGTGATTCCTGCATGCTCTGTACCAGTGGCGCCTCTGAATCTTATAGCCATCTGTTTTTCGAACACTCAAATTTTTCTAAATATAAAGGCCAGCCCTTATAACAGGACTATCTGTAAAATCTTGAATGCGTCCCCTTGTTAGTATGAGGCTCCTCCCTTGTAATTTGTAATCCGTGCTTGAGACTATCTGTAAAATCTCAAATTAGGGTGTGTGTGCGTGTCTCAAACAATGTGTTTGAACTTTGAACACTTCATGAACTCTGATTTAATTCTGATTTCTACACCATTTCAGGAACAAACAATTTGTTGTAAGCAGAATCTACCAGAAGTCCTATATCTGGTGCCTTAAAAGCCAACTTAAAGGTATCTCTACTAACTCTCAGCCGGCGGGACTGTCACAATGCCGTCTTAAGTCTAAATGTTTATTTCCATTTCACTTTCTAATTCTAGAAGAATGGAACCATTATGTAGAGTCTGCAATATTAAGCAAAAGAATAGATACGCAAAAATCACAAATGGATTATGTAGAGGATTTGAGGGTGACAGCTAAGAACACTAAAGACAGGATCAAAATTTTAAATTATTAAGGTTAACTTGTGTCTATAACATTATATCATTCTGCTGTACTAACTTTACTTTTCTGTTCACTGAGTTAAGATTATCATCCACATGTTCTTACTTAGATTTGCTGATTACTGAGTCAAGATTAACTTGTGTCTATAACATCAAAAAAACCATGATTCTGTTTAGAGATACATTTTCTACGAAATTGATTGAAACCCAGGTAAAGTTGAAGAGGGATTTGAATGATTGTTTGATTAAATGCGTAATGAATGAATGCAAAAAGACTCCCTTTTTTTTTAATGAAAAGAACAGCATAAACAATAGAGATTGGAATATGGGACCTGCGAAGGTTGAAGACAAGACCACTGTAAATCCCTAATCTACTGATTGATGAAGATTTTATATTTCTTAAAATGGGTTTGGTTACACTGTATCAATCAAAAACATCAAACTCGTCTCCTACCTAAATCGTGTTTCCAGAAAGCTATCCTGTAGAAACGACGTCGAACCACCCAATTGGGAAGATAGAGATTTTCTGCCAATGAAATAAAAGTTGTGTTTTCTAAAAAGAGTACGATAGAAAGTAACGCCAAATTAAATAGCGCTAGGGAAGCAAGTAGCGCCTTCTTAGAAGGAGTTACGACACAAAAATGGCACGCACAACGCTGTTTCAGGGTACAAAAATGGCACGCACAAAAGACCTTAGCTTGCCTAAAACGGTGTTACTTTTTTCTTTCGTATGCTTTTTAGAAGCGTTCTTTGCAAACATGACTTTTGTTTTATTGGCAGAAAATCTCTATCTTCCCAATGGGGTGGTTCGACATCGTTTATAAGGGATGACTTTTTGGAAACGCGAGTTAGTAGGAGACGAGTTTGATGCTTTTGATTGATACAGTGTAACCAAACAAATTTTAAGAAACATAAAATCTTATCAATTAGTAGATTAGGGATTTACAGTGGTCTTGTCTTCAACCTTCGCAGGTCCCAATCTTTGTTGTTTCTGCTGGTTCTTTTCACTAAATAAAAAAGCAGTCGTTTTGCATTCATTCATTACTCATTTTATCGATATTCATTCAAATCCCTCTTCAATTTCGCCTGGGTTTCAATCAATTTTGTAGAAGATGAATCTCTAAACACCCTCAATCTCAAGATACAACCTAGGCCCATCAAATTTCTCAACACCAGCTAATTCCGTCGTTACTTTCCCAACGGAGCAACAACATTCTAAACTTGTTAGTTGTTACCACTTCAATTTCGAGATTTGGGTTATGCATTTCAACCAAAAGGGTGTCTAAATCATTGCCCATTTGGAAAAAGACGTGGTGGTTTTGTTGTTGTCAGATGTAAAGGAAAAGATGATGGGTTTTACATTAGGAGGTGTGTGGAGATTGCTAGGAAGGGTATTGGGTGTACCAGCCCTAATCCAATGGTGGGTTGTGTTATTGTGAAAGACGGGAAAATTGTTGGTGAAGGGTTTCACCCCAAAGCTGGGGAGCCTCATGCTGAGGTAATGTAGTCTTTTTTCTTTTCTATTGTTGTTATATACATATCATGGAATTGATGATGGTTTTAGAAAATATTTCTCTTGATTCCTGAAACATTTTAATTTAGTCGTTGCCAATGGGAGGAGAAAAAGGATATTTGTCTGGTAATAACAAGCATTGTGTTGGCTCTATCCTAGTCTATACATAATTAGTTTTGAACTTAAATTTATCCATTACATTCGAGTCTGATAATTGAATTGATTGGTTTTGTTTGAAAGGGGAAAAACAAATAGAGTCATGGTTTTGGTGATATTATAGACACAAGTTAATAAATGATGAGTAAATCTAGTAAGAACATGTGGATGATGCAACAGAGTGAGATAATATTATAGACACAACTTAAAGTAATTGAAAATTTTGGTCATGTTGTTAGTGTTTTTAGCTGTCACTCTCAAATCCCTGCATAATCCATTTGTGATTTTTCTGTATCTATTGTTTTGCTTAATATTGCGGACTCTACATAAGGGTTCCATTCTTCTAGTCTAGATTTAGGAAGTGAATTGGAAATAAACATTTAGACTTAAGACGGCATTGTGATGATGTGGTTCAACAAATTTGCTCTGGGAAATGAAAACAAGGTTCTTCTATACTGGCTTTCTAAAGGGAAGTTAGAACAAGGAAAGGAAAATGGTGGTGGCAAAGTGAAAAAAAGATAGCACATCACTTGACTAGGGATTTACATTAGTCCTGTCTCCTTCACAGGTCTCAGATTCAATCTCCGTTGTTCCCGATGTTCTTTTCACTAAAAAAGCTATCTTTTTGCATTCTGTCATTAGACTTTGATCGATAATCATTCAAATCCCTCTTCAATTTCACTTGGGTTTCAACCAATCTCTAAGAAAATGTATCTCCAAACACCCTCAGTCTCAAGATACAGCCTGGGCCCATCAAATTTCTCAACTCCTGCTAATTTTATCGTTACTCTCCCCACAAAGCAACAACAGCCCAAATTTGTTACTTGTACAATTTTGAGATCTGGGTTATGCATTTCTACCAAAAGGGTGTCTAAATCACTTACTAGTGGGAGAAGACATGGTGGTTTTGTTCGTGTCAGATGTGTAAGGAAAGATGATGGGTTTTACATGAGGAGGTGTGTGGAGATTGCTAGGAAGGGTATTGGGTGTACCAGTCCTAATCCAATGGTAGGCTGCGTTATTGTGAAAGATGGGAAAATTGTCGGTGAAGGGTTTCACCCCAAAGCTGGGCAGCCTCATGCTGAGGTAATGCACTTTTTTTTCTTTTCCATTGCTGTTATGGGTATGATGGAATTGATGATGGTCAGATTGGTGGCTTTTGTTTTAATGGGGCAAATCAAACAGAAACATCACGTCGAACATAAACATTTAGACAGGAGGATAGGATTTGAATGTTGTGGTTAAATGGTTGAGCAATGGAAAAATAAAACAAGCTTCTTCTTTACTGGCTTTCTATGAGGAAAATGGGGGCAAAATGAAAAAGAGAACACTTGTCATTTCTCACCAATCAATGTTTCTAACTGCTTGTGTAGGATATGCAAGTTAACTGGTAGTACAAATTTTTTGTTCGTTCCCTTCTTTTTTTTTTCCAGTTGGGATGGGGAATCGGAACTCTTGTTCTTCGTGTTTGCAATCTTCCGAATGATTTGAGGTAGGAGCTGGACATTTGCAGGTATTTGCACTGAGAGATGCTGGGAATTTGGCTGAGAATGCAACAGCTTATGTGAGCTTGGAACCATGTAACCATTATGGAAGAACTCCACCTTGTACTGAAGCACTGATTAAAGCCAAAGTGAAAAAGGTGGTGGTTGGTATGGTGGATCCGAACCCAATTGTGGCGTCAAAGGGTGTGAACAGACTTCGTGATGCAGGAATCGATGTAACAGTGGGTGTTGAGGAAGAATTGTGCAAGAAACTCATTGAGGCCTGGATTCATCAAATGCTCTTGGGGAAGCCCTTCGTTACTCTAAGGTGAACTTCATCTTCCTAGTTATTAAAAGATAATACCTTTATGTGATGGTGTTTTCATATAGTCCAGTTGTCTTATATACTCCCTCCGTTCCATATTAATAGTCCACTTTCACTATTCCGGCACTTTAAAAAAATGGTCTATATTTCTCAATTGTTAACATTTTATTTAGCAATATGGATCTTGTTTTATAGATCTCAATTAGTTCTGTAAGTTAAAAAGATTTAAAATCATTTGAAACATTATAAATTTCTTTTTGCCTTGACCTTACACATGTGCTTGGTCTTGGCCTTGGCCTTCTTTACCCTCGATGTACCCTTTGTCGAGTTTTAATAAAATTTTGTTGCCGATCAAAAAAATAATTTTTTTTGAGAGATATAGACGATTTTGCAAGTGGCTCGTATGTCAAAAATGGACCATTAAATTGGAACGGAGGGAGTAGTATCTGGAGCATACACGCACGTGATGCATATGCTATGATGAGAATCATAACAACAAATCGCAACCTTAGTTATTCACTAGTTAAATTAAAGTCTTGGGAAGTGATGAGGAGGGCACTTAATAAATAAACTGAAGGAGTTGAGATAATCTGAGAAAACCAAAAAGTTGTTTTTGAGTTTTTCAATATTGGGTTCTCACCAACCATGGTGGTATAGATGATGTGGTTCACTTCCCTAAAGAATGTTAAGAAACTTCTATAGTTTATTGTTAGTTAATTGGGATGGCATTCGTTGAACATGAAGAAGAAATCATTTTGTTGTTTTCTATGTGATTTGTAGATACTCCCTCTCCATTGATGGTCACTTCTCAGACCAGCTTGGAGAAGAAGCCACAAAGTCCGGTGGATACTACTCGCAATTGTTACAAGAATATGATGCGGTTATACTTTCCTCCACCTTATTAAGAGAGAATTTTTCTCTCCCAGTATCCGAAGAACCTGGAGCTAATCAACCTCTTCAGATTATAATAGCCAGAAAGCCTAGCTCCCCAATTCAAGTCCCTGTACTCACTACAGAAGCGAGTTCTAGGGTGGTCGTCTTCACGGACAAAGAGACAACTGTGGAACCAGAAACGGCTCAAAAGGGGATTGAAACTGTTGTTTTGGATGGAATGAATTTGATAACTATTCTTGATTACTGTAAACGACGCGGGTTGTGCAGTGTTTTGCTGGATATAAGGGGCAATATTGGAGATTTTGAAGAGATGCTCAGAGAGGGTTTTGAGGGGAATCTATTGCAGAAAGTTGTTGTGGAAATGGTGCCAATTTGGAAAGGAAGCAAAGAAGAGAGGTTTCCTGTTGCATTCACCAATCTTGGGCAAAGACTAAGGTTGAGAAATTTATCATCAAGAAACTCATGCCGAAGTGTTCTGTTGGAGGGATATTTTTGATTGAGATGATGGACCGATGGATAAAGAACTGTGGACCTTAATGGGGGGTTTGATGTGAATAATTCTTTTAGTGCTACAAATTGTTCAAAGATATACAAGAAGCTCCGTTGACAACCGAAATCCTTCGACCCTATTGTCTTGTGTCAATAAATCAAGTAAGCCTTAGCGGGAGTTTCCCAATTCTGCAAAATGTGCTTGAAGGGCTAAACACGGATTTTGTGACAGGTCATTCTCCTCACATATGTCAATTATTGATAGCGCTTTTAGCCCATTTAGTCCTTTTAGAAAACTCCCCCTTAGTAGTGTAAAGAGTGCTTAAAAAAACTTGAGTTGCAATTTTCTGAGTGAATTGTTTGGTGACATATTGTCTAGCTAACGTTGTCTTTTGGCAATGGTGATTTCACTTTTTATAGGTGGTACTCCATAAAGCAGCTTAAATGCCAAAACTCATCTCACCCTCCTTTGTGGGAACTTTTTCCCTGCTTTTTTATGCTCATGCATGTCTTTTTTTAGCAACATATTCATACACATCCCTTCCAACATTTCCATTTTTTCCCTTGTCTGGGACAACAAACAAGGACCCTCCTTTTAAATTAAAATAGGGATAATTTGGTCATTTGGATAAGTATAAGGGTAATTTAGTAATTATCTTTATTTTCTTGTACTTTCTGGACCTTTGAGTCCGTTGTACTTCTTGTATTATTAATATATATTTCTGTTTCCTGAAAAAAAAGAAAAAGAATCGGACATTTATATCCCTAGCGATAAAGAAATCCAGTAATAAAGTTGTTCTGAAGTTTACTAACTACCAACCTATACAGTCACAATGTCGATCGCCTAAAGAGTGCCTTACGTATGAAGATCACAAAAAGTCTTAATGAACACAACTGTCTTTACCCATGCATATCGACATGCAACGCGTCTATGGGTACACCACCGTGTGTATCTTGTACATCATCAAATCCCAACTGTCCAAAAGTATTTTTCAACGTTCCGATTTGAAATGCTCCGTTGCAGATATTAGAGCACTTTGACCGGGGTAATAGAGCATTTCAGATCCGGACCGTTGAAAAATGCTCTTGGACAGTCGGGATTTGATGGTGCACAATTGGGGTACCTATGGTGGTGTACCCATGGTGTTTTCTTATGGAAATGTACCCCACACCAGCTTAAACTACCCATATACCTACTCTTCTGGAATTGGAAGGATTACAATGTACGTTACACATACAGCAAAATGCAGCTCACGTACAGCTATTATACCAGACACATTCGATTCCTTTGCTTAATTGGTTAATGATCAATTTTTTTAAACATAAACAGTTAAAGTAGATTCAATTTTCTTAGGAAATTATGGCTTGAAAAGATGTGGTACCCACGGAAGATAAGATAATGGAGAACTGTTTGGGATGGTATGAATCAGTCAATTTTCTTAGAAACTAACAGCTCGTTTGTCGGGCGAATAAGGTTTTGAATGGATAAGGAAGAAAGGTGGATAAGAGATGAATATGTTATAAGGGAGGATTAGTTAGAAAAAGGTAAGCTAATTAAGGAGTTTATTTGGTAGTTGAAGATGAATACGAATGGGTAGATAAAGAAATAATGTAAGAATTTATTTCATTGTCCCTTGTAGTTACAAAAAGAACTTGGGAGAGATTTGAGGGGCAAGAGTGTCATTACAGCCACCCGGATAAGTTTATCCTAGGGGGTGGGATGGGATAAGCTAAGACCCCTGGTAGAATAAACAATTCATGCGCAAATAAGAAGCAAATACCGGATAAGGGTGGGCCCGGGGTTAAATTATTCCCTTCCATTCCTTATCTCTCTCTTATCTCCTTGACAAACAGGTCCAAAGGAGTCATTTGATCCACTGCGTAAATAGAGATAAAGGAAGTCTAAATTTACTCCCTCCGTCCAAATTTGTTAGTTCATTTTGGGAGTGTGTCATGTTTCAAATGATTATATCTTACTATAATTTATGATGTTTTATGTAATTTAAAAATATTGTCTTATAGAACTAATCGAGATCTATCTAAAAAAATGTACATTAGACATATAATTATTTACCAATTTAAAGATATCACTAATTTTTTATCCGGTTGTAATAGAATGAGGGACAAATAAATCCGAACGGAGAGAGTATTTTTTTTATTTTTTTTGGTTTGACAGTTAGGGGTGCCTGAGTCAACTTTGCACGCACATCAATTATATTCCCTTCCCGATCCGGTCAAAGAAAGTCCAAAAATAAGTGCTTCAGTTGGGATTTAATCAAAGACAAGACATGTAGTATATTACTCTATAGAATACCATAGACTCCGTGAGTATTCTTTGGTTTTAGTGAACATTTCAATAACTTTTTGTCAAAATAATTTGGATTAACTATTCATCTTAATCAGAAAAGTATAAAAAAAAAAAAACATAATTTTAAAAAATTCAAAAAAGATAAAACAAAAATAATAATAAGGTGATTGTCTTTGTCAAATTTCTTTTGCCCTCAGCAAAACTTTTTATAAAAATATTTTGGTCACCATTATTAAGTTATAGATTTTCTCATCAAAACAATTGATTTATCCAAAAAGAAATTTATATAAATTTATAAAAAAATTCAGAAAGGACAAGCAAAAGACACTCGCCCTTTAATTGGATGAGACGGATAAATGTAAACTAAAACGATCCCATGTCAGTGGATCATTCCACACTTCTGTTTATTTCGATCATCAAGCTGAAAATTTTGAAAAATGGGGAAATTGTTGGAACCAAAAGATCTCGATGTAGATTGAAGAGCATAAATACCAAATGAAGTGTTCTACTGTCAAGGGTGTCCGGGCGAGCTTACGAGTACATCTACTAATCCCCTTCCCGATTGGTCAAAGGCATGTTATCCAATATCCACACCAAAATTAGATGATTCACAACAATTTTTTTCTTGTGGCTTGACTGTAAGAATCAAACCAACCGGACTAATCATTGTGACTATCCTTAGAAACTTAGGATCGTAGCTACTCCAATGTTTATTGTTTCAGTAGTAAGCAAAGCCGTATGTACTTAATCTCCCATCCGCAAGTGGTGGCTAGCTCATGCGGTGAAACTCTTGGATGCCCCACATTACATTCCGGGATATGTAATAGATTAGGAATGACGAATGACAAAAAAAAAAAATTTCTCCCATCCAAAAAAAGAGACTCAGGTCCTGTGTGGTCCTGCAAAATGCGATTCAAACATATATTAATTGGGTCTTGTTAATGTCCGCCTTCTAGGCGGAGGGTAATATGAACATAAAGACAAACAAATTTAGATTTCAATGCAAGTCTCACGGATAGCAATACACTTTTATGGATATCAATACATTTTTCTCGGATATCGAAACATCTTTTACACATTATCCTCCACCCTAAGAATGGAGTTTAGTAGCAGTTTCCGTATTAATTTGCACCTCGAAACCAAATCCAATTTTGAAGTAGCTTTACGAATCAAATCTGTTCTGTTATGAGACAGGCCCGTCCTTCAAATTAGCAAAAACTATAACAAAAAAAAAGGGAATATAAATAAGGAAACTTGGATTTGTTCACTAACTATGTTATGAGGATCTAAACTGTTAGCTTTCTGTTATATCCACCACTCCCTCAACATTACTTGATTTATTTAAAACCAACTTACAATAAAAGAGTCTGAAAGAATCTTCTTTTTATTTTTTTTCCTCTAATAATTTAGGTATCTAAGTCAGTTTACGCATATCTCAATTAATTGCTACGATTGATCTTGACATCAATTGTGGGGTCTAATTAAAATTAGTACAAAGTCCCATATTAAGGCCCTATGATGGTTGATAGCACCGAGAAAATTTCGAAATTGAGAAGTAAGATAAACGAACCTTAATCCCAAGGGTTTGGCCTAATTGTCTTGATAAGAGACTTAGAGATTTGGTTCCTCTTAAGGTTTTAGTTCCAATTCTCCTTGCTAGCTAGCAAATCTTGTCAAGACCACCTCACTTTACGTGTAAGCGTGGAGAAGGCTATGAGAGGTGTTGTAGCAGTTAATTTAAGGTGTACACAAACTATCCCGGGACACCTTGCATTACAAAAAAAAAAAAAAAAAACAAGAAGATAAAACTAACCTTTAAGTCTTGTATGAAATTACTCTAAGTAGATGCAATATGAAGATTAGTTGGCCCTGTTTCACTTCTCGAGCATGTCAACATCATCTCATTGACCGCTGTTTTGCATGTGTGTGGAAAAGTTGTACCTTGTTTGGTCACGTTTGCTAGGATTTGTTGCGATTAATCCACTATATGGTTGGACCAACCTCAGTTTCGGACCATCAACCCTTGAGTTCCATGTCATTTAGATATATATATATATATATATATATATATATAAAATTAGAATAAAGGTGGGAACCCGGAGATTAATCCGGTTAATTGGTGAGTTTGTTTTTCATACAATTGACCAAGGTTCGATTCCGCAAGAAAAGAAATTTCTTACAAAATTTCCCTAGTCCCAACTTGGATGCATGGCCAAGGCCTGTCTTTGACAGGACCGGGAGGGGATTAGTTGAGATGCGCGTAAGCTGACCCGGACACACTGAACTCTGACAATTGAAAAAAAATAAAATAAATTGTGGGACCTAGAATCCTATAGTTAACTTAGCTTTGAAAAGCATTCATGTATATACATAACTACTTTGTGTAATACATAAGAAATTAAGCTCAGGTGGCTTTGTGGATTTATATTTCAACAAGTACTTACCATCCACCTAACGAACTAAAACGACTTGGCAGCCGTGACCCTTTCTCTTTATAAGGCTCTGTTAATTGACACATTCTTATAACAAGCCTAAGTACAATCATTACGTAGAAGAAAATATTTTTGAGAGAGGGGGAGAGAGAGAGAGAGAGAGAGAGCGCGCGATGGCGTCGTGGATTCGGGTTTTGGTCACGGTGGCTTGTCTATTCCCAATATTAGTAGAGTGCAGGATTCGACATTACAAGTTTAACGTAAGTTCATTACTCTCAAAAACATTTCATACGGGGTTCAAGATAGAGTCACCCAATTCATGGAGCGGGAGTGAGAACTTATTTTGAATTTATTGTCGAACTCGTTTAGAGCGGAGCGGCTTTAGAGCGTGTCATAGGCATGCATTTTTTCAAGTAACCTAGCTTTAATTTGAAATGAAACGTCTTTAACATCAAATTAGTTTTTAGTGTACCGTGACAGTTTTTTTTTCATATAGTGCTTCTGTAGTGTGTGGACCAAAAAAATGAATGATTAGGCTGTCTGAATAGACCCGCCAGTCAATTGAATTTCGTTTGTTAACGATGGTTCTATTCAGACAGTTCATTTTTCTGATTCGGTCTATTCGGACCGAATAGACCTATTGTCAAATGGCACCAAATATATCTGCTACGTATGCAGGTTGTGCTGAAAAATACGACGAGGCTATGTTCATCGAAGCCCATCGTGACGGTTAACGGGCACTTCCCTGGTCCAACGTTGTATGCAAGGGAGGACGATACCGTGCTCGTGAAGGTCGTCAATCATGTCCAGTACAATCTCAGCATTCACTGGTAAAAATACTAACTGCTCCTCTGTTTGCGATTCGCAATGTTTTCGTTTTTCAAAATTTCACCCTTTTATACTTGTTGTTTGGTGGAGTAGGCACGGGATAAGACAATTGAGGACTGGTTGGGCTGATGGGCCGGCATACATAACACAATGCCCGATTCAACCTGGCCAACAATACGTTTACAACTTCACCATCACCGGGCAAAGGGGCACTCTTCTATGGCATGCCCACATCCTCTGGCTCAGGGCCACTGTCCATGGCGGCATCGTCATTTTGCCCAAGCGTGGTGTTCCGTACCCGTTCCCCAAACCCGACAAAGAAGTGGTCGTTATATTGGGTAAGCTCAACGCCAAAACTTGAAAGGTCTTTTTGTCCCAATCAACCGCGCCTTAAAGATCATTTTTCTCGAATTAATATGATCAAATATACGTAGGTGAATGGTGGAAATCGGATGTCGAAGCTGTGATCAACGAAGCTACGAAATCGGGTGGTGCCCCTAATATTTCTGATGCTCACACCATCAATGGCCATCCAGGACCTGTCAAAAACTGCTCATCGCTAGGTAAAAACCAACATGGCTATGGCCTTGTTTGGAATATATAATTAGAACTCTAATTTTTCTCCTTCTTTTTTTCCCCTAATTTTAGTAACTTTTTCTTAATTTATGGTCAGCCTTACTTCTTTAGTCGACTAGAAAATTCGAGACAAATTAAGACATAGACAATCTTTGAAAAAAAAAAAAGCACTGAAGGCGATGATGATTTGGAAAAAAAAAAACATGTTTTTTTGGTTTATGTACCAATAAACCATAAACTCCTTTGAATAAAAAAAGTGATGTTTTTGGTTTATCTGGCATCCGGACTCCATCTTAACCGTTGGTTTAGAACATGTGTCAGCAAAAAACCGGTGTAAACCAACACCGGTTTTTTTGCCAAAGGAGTCTGGTTTATTGCCCCCCAAAAAACCAATAAACCTGTTTATTTTTTATTTTCCCCAAATCAGGCCTAATAGAAGGACCAAAAAAATGTGGTTTTTTTTTTCTTGGTCATCCAGTTGTCCATTATTTATTTTAAAATTTTGTCCATATTTAACTGAAAAACTAAAAACATTGCTAGAAATTTTTTCCCCTTGATGAAAACTGACAACATTGCTAGAGGTATTAGACAATCTCAAAGCAAAAAACAAAATATACAAAGAAATCAACAATATATTTAGGGTGAGTTTCCCAAAAAAATAAAAAATTCGTAAATTCCCTGTAATTAACAGTGAGCATAGTTTCCGCTAAATGGGATTTTTGTGATCAATGTGAGAAAAAAGACACGTCTTGCCGCCGAAAAACCCATTTAGACGATAGTAGAAACTCAGACGAGGACGCACATATTCGATCATAAAAGATTAGTGCTACCCTGCTGCTAGACTGAATTTTGGTTTGTCTCTCAGGGGCGTTCAGACTGTCAGTGGAACAAAGCAAGACATACATGTTGAGAGTCATCAACGCTGCACTTAATGAAGAGCTCTTTTTCAAGATAGCCGACCATCCGCTCACGGTAGTAGAAGTCGACGCAACTTACGTAAAACCATTCACGACCGACACAATCCTCGTCGCGCCGGGCCAAACCACGAACGTTCTCGTAACAGCCAACCTCAGCCCGGGCAAGTACTTGGTCGCAGCCTCACCTTTCAACGACGCGCCCATTGCTGTCGACAACATGACGGCCACCGCGATTTTACACTACTCCGGTCCCCTCTCCACCGCCGCGACTAAACTCACCGCCCCGCCTCCCAAAAATGCCACCCCCGTCGCCACAAACTTCACCAACCTCCTCAGGAGCCTGAATTCGAAACAGTTCCCGGCCGACGTCCCGTTGAAAATCGATCACAGCCTGTTTTTCACGGTTGGTCTCGGCGTCAACCCGTGTTCCACTTGTGTTAATGGGAGCAAAGTGGTGGCAGATATCAACAATGTCTCTTTCGTTATGCCGAAAATCGCCCTGCTTCAAGCGCATGTCTTCAACATAAGCGGCGTTTTCACCGATGATTTTCCTGGAAATCCGTTGATAGCGTATAATTATACGGGCACACAACCGAAGAATTTCAACACCATGACAGGAACAAGGCTTTACAGGCTTGCTTACAATTCTACCGTGCAGCTTGTGTTGCAAGACACCGGTATGATTACCCCCGAAAACCATCCGATTCATCTCCACGGATTTAATTTCTTTGTTGTTGGGAGGGGAGTAGGAAATTTCAATCCAAGGACGGATCCGAAGAGTTTTAATCTTGTTGATCCTGTCGAAAGAAACACAATCGGAGTCCCGTCTGGCGGGTGGACAGCAATCCGATTCAGGGCCGATAATCCAGGTAATTATCCTTTTAACGCAGAGCCCTGGTACGAAACAGGAAAACATAAAATAGGAAACGGTAAAGGAAACAGCAGCAGAAGATCCACTCGGTGCACTCTGCATGGGCACTCTGCATGGTGCACTGTTATGCACAGTGCACCGAGTGGATCTCAGTCGTGGGCTGCCGTTTCCTGTACCGTTTCATGTTTTCTTTTCATGTTCCAAACATTTTCCGTTAAGCATATTTCAAATAGGCCCGGGATATTTCGCAACATTTTGTTGATTTTTTACGAATCTCTCTATTTTTGTTATGGCAGGGGTTTGGTTCATGCATTGTCATCTAGAGGTGCACACAACTTGGGGGCTTAAAATGGCATTTGTTGTTGACAATGGCAAAGGACCTGATGAATCTGTCCTGCCACCTCCAAGTGACCTTCCCAAGTGTTAACACAGTGACTTCTTTTTGTTAATATTTTGCTTCAAAAAAGAAGAAAAGGAAGGTACATAAAGTTAATAAACAGAGTTTGTTTTTGGTAGGAAAATTGAGCTCTTAGAGTTCAAATAAAAAAAAAACCAGCTCCCAGATTGTTATGGTTTTATTGTTTTTTTGATGGGTTATTTGTTGGGTGTATTTAATTATAATGGATTGTATTGCTAATTAAATTTCCAAAGGATTTTTCAAGTTAGCAGTCCACATGTTCTTTTTTGGCTAACATATAATTAAACAAACAACTACTAGTAGTTAGGGGTGAAAGAAAACCCCAGAAAACCGAACAGAAAATCGAAATCAAACCAAAACTGGGGATTTGGTCCCGGTTTTGGTTTGGTTTCTAGAGATAACCCGTTTAGTTTGGTTTGATTTTTAAGCCAAACCGAAAGGATCCGAGATGTAAAGCTCATTTTAATTTTTAATTTTGACTTTCGACTCGTGTTCCACTATTTAAAGGCTCATTTGAGATATAGTATCAATTTGCAACCTACACAAAGGAAGTTTGAACACTTCTTTGAAGTTCCTTGAGTTTTTAACATAGTTTCAACAATCTAGTTCATCACTAGCAAACACGGGTGTTGATCAGGAGCACAAATGGGTTTCCCACATTTCGCCATCGGAATCCATTATCACCCTCCTTGAAGCGGACATGAGGGGTGTGGCATTTGAAAGGATGTAATTCTGTCTTTCTATTTCCGTTGTACCCAAAAAGGAATTAAAAAATTCAATCTACTTGAAATCAACTCAATTAAAGTTCGTTCAATTCAGCTTGTTTATGAGCTGTATTTTTTATTTTTTAACTTGAGCATTGCCGAGTAAATAAAAATAATTTTAACTTGGGTATTATTCAACAAATGTGCAATTGTGCATGGTTGAGGATTGCGGGCTGAAAATAACCCAACCCATATTTTAATGGTTAGTCCAGCCTGCTGAGAAATGACTCTCTCTATTTAATGGACCTTCGTTTTCAAGATTGGGATTGTAGCTTTTCGGGCTTCTTCTTGGGCCACAAAATCTCCCAATACCACTTTCAAACTTGTTGTACTACTACTCCCTCCGTCCCATTTTGTTTGTCAATTTTTGATAATCGTGTCAGTTTTCGATTGCTTATATCTTTTAATATTGATCTCCAAATATATGCAATATGGATCTTGTTTGATAGTTCACGATTAATTCTATTATACAAAGTTTTTAAAACGGTAAAAAATATTATAGATTAAAAGATATAAGCAATTTAAGGTGTAGCAGAAAATGAAATAATTGACAAACAAATTGGGACGGATGGAGTATTAAGCAAAAAGTTCAATCCCCACCTCGTCTCCTTCTCTTTTTTCCCTAGGCTAGGCCGGAAAAAACCTCCCGGCCGAAGACTAGCGGTAGGTGAACCCGAGGATCTTTCGGAGAAGAATAGCCCAGTGTGTAAGCCGAAGCACAAAATCCAAGACCTTAGTGAACGATCGGGGGCTTCTAGAATTCAAAGTGATTCAAACGCCAAGGTCTTAGTCCCAAGCGCGTACTAAGGGGTCGGGACCAACTCTTGAAAAAGAAAATTGCTATAGGTGTAAATTTCCAACATCAAGGCAAAGAAAATACTTCATCAAAAACTTGACGAATAGGATTAGTAGCGCTTTTAATTTTTTTTTTTCGTTTTTTTTTTTATATCATAAATAAATTACAATAACCACCCATGTGATTTGTCGTAAGTAACGACCATAACCTCTAATTTGGCAATTCATGTACGTGTTGGCCGAACGTAACTTGCAATCGTAACCCCACATGGCAGTCTAAAACATGAGGGTGTGGTCACTTCTAAGATCTTATGTTTGAAGGCGCTATCAATTCTTTTACGGTTTGTTCGTAAGGAGCTTTGCTCCAACTTTCATTAAGCTTCTGCATATGGGCGATGCCCCTAAATTGGTTAAGGTTCGCGTAAGCTTGCCTATACCGGAGTTATATAACAAAAACAAAATTTATAATTGGGACCAAAACTCCTATATTTTCATGTCTCTGATGGACTAGACTTTTTGAGAAGACTGATCACGAGTTTTAACTAGGGGTGAGCAGAAAATTTGTCAAACCGTGAATCCAGTCCAAACAGATCCAAAACCGATTGGTTTGGTTCGGTTTTTTAGTAGCGTGGTTTGGTCTTGGTTTAAAAAAATTAGAATCCGTACTCAATGGTTTGGTTTGTTGATTTACGATCATGGTTTTGGTTCAAATCCAATCCGAACCGTGAATATTATAT
>JAXBDA010005309.1:0-25039 GCA_036023075.1 Gaultheria prostrata
TATTATAAACTTCAAGGGAGGTAAATGAAAGGGTAAAAAAGTAACTTCACATTTTCCGTTAACAGAAGTCAACCGACATGACTGACAGGGGAGGTAAGTGCAATTTCAGAAACGTGAGGGGAGGTATTTGTTGTTGTCATAAACCTCAGGGGAGGTAAGTGAAATTTACCCTAATCAAAAAATATTTTTTTTCTTTTTACTTTTCTCTATAGGACATGTTGTGCAGTAAGAAACTGTGCAGTTTTGTGTCTAGATCAAGTGGTTTGCAAAATGCGATATTGTGGGATTTATTTATGGGTCTCATACAAATAATTCGGATCGTCAAATAAATTTAAAATAATCATTCAAGTGGTTTTGAAAAAAATCAAGTTCATTGGATATTTTTACGTAATTGATCTAATTCGTTTGATTTTCATTTAGAATTCAGAATCTCGTAGTTTGAAAGAATCTTCAAGAACAGTTATACAATTTTACACTAAGTAACTCATTGATCTGAACCATAGGTATTGTAGGGTTTCTTGAGAAAATCATCCAGAAAAACTAAAACTAAATATATTTAGTTTTTTGATACCTATCAATGTCCAATCAAGATGAATTTTTTTTGGATGTTCTTTTTAACGAGCCCTACAGAGCAAAGTTATTAATCTCATCCCGTACCGGAAGGAAAACGAGGTACTACACCTAATGTTCCGTACCGCTCACAATACTGCCCAATACCGGTCATTCTGGTCTGTTCCGGTCGTTCCGGTCCATCTCGGCCATTTCCCGGATACCGGCCGATACAATTTTTTTTTTTTTTCAAAACATGAAATCATTAATTCCGGTTGGGGTACTGTTAAAATTACAGCATACATCAGCCCTATAGTGTAATTTTCACTACAACTCTGCAACGAAAGGAGAAGGGGATTGTTGCTTTCCATTTAAAATTATGGTTTTTGTTTTTAGCTTTTATTGTTTTGGGCTCCAGCTTTTAGTTGGGCTTGTAAGTTTTATGTTATAGTGGGCTTGTTTATTCTTTTTCGGCCACTAATGGGCTTTTTTTTTGTAGTAATCTTATTACAAAAACTACCTATTATTTCACATATTAAATTCTAAAAATATATTAAAAATCTACAAAATAATTATTGCGGCAAAACCGAAACGGTACCGAGATACAGTTCGGTACCGTACCGTTCCAGTCGAAAAAATGGTACGCTTGCCGGTACGAGATTGATAACATTGCTACAGGGTCAATGGATTATAGAGCGCACAATTGTAACTTTTCTTGAAGATTCTTTCAAATTATAGTGTCCTGAATTTTGAATGAAAATCAAACTAATTAGATCAATTACGTAAAAATATCCAATGGGCCTGATTTTCTTCAAAATCGGTTGAATAATTATTTTAAAATTATTTAACAGTTCAAATTATTTGTGTGGGACCCGAAAGTAGGTCCCACAATATCGCATTTTGTAAACCACTTGGTCTAGCCACAAAACGACACAGTTTCTTACTGCACAACAACTGTTGTGCTTCCCTTGCACAGCAGCATCCCCGCCTCCCTTCAAGTACCTTGTGGCCGAGCCTACGTGGTACCCAAACGTTACGTTCAAGCCGTTCAAAACTGTATTGAACGGCGGAGATTAAAACAAACTCTCTCTTCCTCTTTCTCTCTCATTTTTCTCTCTCCAAATCCGAACCGTGCAAAGCCAAAATGGACAGCCTAAATACGCAGACTAGGTACCACGTGGTTCCCAGTAGGTACTGAAAAATTGCTCAATCCGAACGAGTGATGTGAGTATAAATTATTACCCTTTATTTTCTTTTCTAATGAAATCACCCGTCCATAGGGGATTTTTAGGGTTTGTTTGGAAAAGAAGAGTAACAAATTCAATTTTGTGCACAGTAAAAATATCCTCTCATTTTGCTCCTATTTTATTTTCCTTTACTTTCTCTCATTTTTCCTAAGCTCCAAACACACTTTCCACTCCTGCACTTTCAATTGAACTTGTTTCTCCCTCAATTATCTGTCCTTGTGTAATCACTAGCACTTTGAAAAATCATGTTTATTGGATTTTTGGTGTATCTATGTATCAAGTGATTTCCAACCGTAGGATCGCGCGAGATTTACATCATCCTACAGCTAAAAATCAGTTGGTACATGGGTACACCAAAAATCCGGTACAGAGGACTTGAGCTCACATTAGTGTACATATTTTGGTGAAACCATTTTGATTAGAGATTAAGTTCATTACACCTCTTGTCCATTGTTTCCACCACCAATTTGTGGCCCCCGTTGTGAATTCATTTCAATAATCTGAACCGTTCATTATGTGGGGTCCTCAAAGTTGTACGTGCATGTAAAAAATTAGTTTGATCGGACATCTATACATATATCAAAAATTAAAATTTTGTTTATAAAATAGACGATTGTGGACAATTCAACTTTAAAATTATTGACAGAATTAGATAATCTATTTTAGGAATCGCAATGGGACTTTTAAACATACCTATCGATTTCTGATCAAATTAATTCATTCCGTGGATATACTACTCTGCAAACCCTACAGTGAAGCTCATCCATGATTTCCACCTAACTCTCTCTTTTGATAATGCATTCAGAGGATAAATTTCACTTGTTACATAGTGCGTATCCTATCACTACACTACAACCATGACATAATACTCAAAACTAATTCACATTATTCAAACTTATTCCACACATGTTGTAAGTTTTAACAATTCTTAATCCTATAGAAGCTAAGAGCATTCACAATGACCTAACTAAAATTGGATAGCTATAAATTGCCACGTAAAATTTTTGTTATCCATTTAAAGGTTGTTAAAGTTAACAATGTCAAATCTCACATTGGTATTTTTTGCCCATACCCAAAAACAATGGACCCCCCATCACTTTTTCAAACTACAAAAAATAGTTAGTCTTTTTTAAAATAATATTATGAAAACATTTTTCTAAAACAAAACAGCTTTTTCGGGAAAAAAAATAGTTTTTTTTTTGAAAAAACAGTTTTTAAAAAATAAAATTTTGAAAAAAAAAACAGTTTTTTAAAATGAACTTTTGAAACAAATTCTTTTTTTTAAAAAAAACAGTTTTAAAATGCACAATTTTTTAAAATTAACTTTAGAAAAAATAGTTTTTTTAAATTAAACTTTTGGAAAAAAAAAAATATTGAGAGAGAGAGAGAAGGGAGGAGAGGGAAGGATATCGTCATTTTGTGTAGTAGTGGGTGTACTTGATTGGGTAGATGTGGGGTCCACTAAATTTGGTTATTTACAAAAGATTGCTAGTTTTTTGTTATCCAAGAGCCAAAATTTGGTTAGTTGCTAAGGGGTTGCTAAGTTTTGTTATTCCAATGTGAGCACTTTTTCTTAACAAACATTGATAACCTTAGCAACCTTTTGGTTTTGGTAAAGCTAATGTGAATGCTCTAATATGTTATGCACATAACACGTGAGAATTTCGAGTTTTAAATTTGAAGCGTTTTTTCAAAATGATTGAATGAATTTCTATTTTTCCACATATAGAAGTGCATTACTATAAAGGGTTGTTTCTCATTTGCTAAAATAGAAAATTCCATAAAAATTGAGGTTTAGATAGGTTGATAAAATCACTTTTTGTTCTCATTAGATAAAAACCAATTTTCGTAAGATCTCCACCCAATGCTTCATGTGGGATGGTGTCCAACTCCTTTCTCTTTTACTTGGGGGTGTTTCACTAATGGCTTTTTTTAGCTTTTTTGGATCTTTGACTTTTGAAATAAGCCAAGTTGTTCCACTAACCCAGCTTTTGAGCTTTTTGGCAATGGGTTTATTTATTTATTTATTTTTGTTAGTGGAATATGTTGGTTTTTTTTGGTTTTTTGGAGTTAGCGGAATAGAGTGGCTTTTGGCTTTAAGCTAAAACCGTTTTTTTTTAGTGGAATGAGGTCTTAGATTTTTCTGGTGTGACCTTGACTATGGGTTGAGCCCTCTTTTCTCTATCCCTACGAAACCAAAAACCACGTTGGTGTCTAACTGGTAAAAGTCGACGAGAAGGCACTCCAATAGGTAAGTCAGTCCCTGAGCGAGAAGAGAAATGTAGAGCTTTAAGGAGGAAGATATGGCATACCTATTAGGATTTTCCCCTGTCGCATTTCTAGGAGGGCCTTCATGTTTGGGTTTGGATCCCGCGTGCCACCCTCGTGACGGATGACGTTGCTGACATCCTTTTTCGACAATCAGAATTTGACCACCACTACTTGATCGAATGTCGCGCAGGAACTGTGCGCTGGTCGGGTTGATTAGGGGGACGCGTGTTAGTGAATTGACGAGCCATGTGGCTCTACGTATCACGGATGATCTCGCCCTGGCTGTAGGGCATACAACCGAGACACGCGTCCCGCGGCGATCCGTGCCATGTGTCTGGCCTGTATGAGTCCCGAAGGCTACATTGCAGTTGGTCGTTACAGCCAAAACATGTACTCGTTGGGGATTGGTGCACCTGCGCCGAGTGGAATCCCTTTGTCCCCCCAGCTTTTAGCGATCTTATGTTCTTCGATCGTGATCTGAATGTGTGGACCGATCTTATCGAGGTGATGCAGGTCGGGTGGCCTAGGAGAAAGTCCCAGAACGCGAGCCTTAAGCAGCATCTGGGCTTGGACTATTTGGGCTAGCTTGTACTCGTGAACTCAGACTGAGCCGAGCCTCATTGGGCTTGATTATTTCGACCCATTACACAACATTTGCCACTCCTTTTGCTAAAATCGAGAAACAACCCGTAAATTAGTAAGTTAGATTATCACAACAAAATGGGTATTTAAGTATTTCATTAGAGCAAAAACAGCAGCTTGGTATAAATTCGGGTAAAATTGCTGATGAACAATGCATTTAACTACCCCATCTCACTCAACACTCCAACAATCTTCTCTATCATCTTCTCTACTCATATAAAATATTATAAAATATTACTCATCTTCTATGTACACACACCCATCTTCTACCTTGCTGCCATTGAACCTTACGATGCCGCTGTCAATCGTTACCCTTGTCATCGTCGATCGTTACCTTGCCGCCGTTGAACTTTGAAGATTCTAACGATTGAGGTCACACCCAGATTCATAGAATTTAGTCGTGTTTTTCACATTGTTGGACCAAATTAGGATATGAGTAAACTTGTTTCACTTGGATTTGCAACCCGTTTCAGTCTAATCTCTTTACATTTTTCTCATCGTCGTCGATCTTGTTTCACAACCTTCCCTGGTTCTCTCATGGCTGTCTAGTGTGGGAACAGTGGTTGTAGGAGAGGGGAGATCAAGAAAGGGAGGCAGAGAAACAAATAAAAAGTTGGTTAGATGGTGAACAATGCCTAGGTAAATATACCTAGGTACCGTAGCAAAATGCATGGTGAACAATGTTTTCGAGAGATTTTCCTGAAGCACTATTTTAAGCATTTTGAGAGGTAAAATAGCTCTCAATGGGGCATATACCAAGGTCTGAATCCCATACCGGCTTCCCATACCGGCTTGAGTACCGATTTTCCTACTGGTAAGGTACGGTACCAGCCGATATCGGGTACCGTTTCGGATTTAACGGTACTACCTTAACAAAAAATATATAAAGAGCTAGGGTACCTTAACAAAAAATATATAAATTTCCGAGACCATAATATCGGCCGGCATTTACTGGAAAGTCCTGTATGATCTGGTAACCACCGGTATTTGCACCGGAACGGAATTAAAGAGCTAGGGTACCAGTTTTGTATAAGTCCGGTACGTAGTACGGTACGGGATTCCTTGGCATATACCCAGTCCGCTACACATGCTCTTAGCTCCAACCACAGCCTCACCCTCCAATTACATTCCACTTTCCACGTTCTATCCCCTTTCACCCCACCGTCCACGTCACGTAACCCCTTGCAAGGGAGGTCGTCCCAAGGTAAACTGAACCGAACTTCATTTTAAGGCTAACCCACCTGCCCCACTACCCCTCCAATTACCTCCCACTTTCCACATTCTTTTCCCCTTTCACCCTACCGTTCACGTCACATAACCCCTTGCAAGGAAGGTCGTTGTTGGCCGTGCCGTGTACTTCGCCCAAACTGAGAAAACCCGGAAACACGTTCGAACCGGAAGAAACCGAACCCCTCTTCATAATATAACCAAGCACCAGAGCAAGCCCCGCGCTTAGAATTATCCTCCATTGTTTGTTTTCGCTTGACGAAAAATCGAGGAGCCAGAATTGGAAGATGAGGTTGTTGAAGGTCGCCACTTGCAACTTGAACCAATGGGCTATGGATTTCGACTGCAACCTCGACAACATCAAGGAATCCATCACCAGGGCTAAACAATCAGGCGCCGTCATCAGGCTCGGACCCGAGCTCGAAATCACCGGTTATGGCTGCGAAGACCATTTCTTGGAACTCGACACCGTCGCTCACGCGTAAGTTTTCATATGCAGTAGATAGAGTATAACGCTTTTTTACTTTTGGTTGATTCGTTTCCTGGTTCATGTAACTTCGTAATTGAGTTGATTTTGGCGCTAATTTTTTTTAAAATTCGACTTTTCACCGAGTTAATTGGACGAAGCGTTAATCGTATAAACATACTGCGATATTATGTCTCTACGTTTTTACTCGTTTCTTGGTCAAAATGTAATTGATAATTGAGTTGATTTTGGCGCTAATCAGATGTAATTGGAACAAAATGATTCTGGTTGTTTGTGTAAGCACTAAACGATCGTAAGAATCTGCATTTTGGGGAATTCGTTTCTCAAATGGATAGTTGAGTCCACTTGGGCTCAAATTATGTAAAAATTTGATTTTTACTGAGTTAAATTCACGAAAAGCGTTATGAGTATATGCCTGATTCGCTCACACGTCTTGCTGTTTTTACTTGTTTCTAAGTCCATGTAACAGATAATTGAGTTGATTTTGGCTCTAATTGCATAAAAATGTGATTTTTACTTTGTAAATTGAACTAAATGATTCTCGTGGGTTTGTATAGCACTAAAGGAAAATAGGAGTCTGCATTCTGGTGAATTTGTTTCTTGGTCCATGTAAATGGATAGTTGGGTTCAATTTGCCTCATATTTAAAAGTTCAATTTTTGCTGCGTTAATTGGACGAAACGTTACTCCCTATTTGTGTAAGCCTAATTCGCTTATATGTGTCTGCGTTTTACTTGTTTCTTGGTCCACATATAGTTGAGTTTATTTTCGCACTAATTGTGTAAAAATTCCTTTAATCGCCTTGAAAAATACATTTTTTGAGTAAGTGGGCCTATTCTTTCCTGCTCTTTCTTCACCCTTTATTCAAATTAAAGGGCTCATGATCGGCCTATTGGAGATACGAGAGATCCAATGCCAGATAGCTTTCATCGGCGTTTGTTTGACCTTCAATTCCCTTCCTTCTAGTTAACCCTTTCTGCAAATGATACTTGTACAGTTGTACTTTGTTTAAGCACTACAGGATCAGAAGAGTCTGCATTTTGGTGAATTTGTTTCTTTGTCCATGTAAAAGGATAGTTGAGTTCAATTTGGCTCATATAATATAAAAATTTGAATTTGGCTTCATTAGTTGGATGAGCCATTATTCTTATAAACCTAATTCGCTCATATGTCTATGCGTTTTATTCCTTTCTTAGTCAGTGTAAAAGATAATTGAGTTGATTGTGGTGTCAATGCATTTTATTCGTTTCTTAGTCCGTGTAACGGATAACTGAGTTGATTGTGGTGCCAATTGCATAAAAACTGGATTTTAACTTTGTTCCTTGGAAAAAATCTTAGTTTGTATAAGCACATATTGGATCATAAGCCTCTGCAATTTATAAATTTTTTGTGATCGAGTCACTTCCCCTAGCACTGCGGAAACAATGTGGTTCATTGTTTAAATGGTTCTTGTCGGTATCCACGTGAAGATGGCTGTCTTCTAATTAAGATGATCCCATCTTTATTTGCTTCTCACCAGCTTGTCCATGTATCCATATGTACAGATATACCACCCATTTATTGTGATTATGCGTGTAATAATTTGTTTTCGAAGGTGTAGGTTGCCTGCTCCTGGCTATAATTCATTTTTGAGTTCTGATTTTGGAGTAAATTAACTGCAGATGGGAGTGCTTAAAGGATATTTTACTTGGTGACTGGACAGAAGGAATATTATGTAGCTTTGGTATGCCTGTTATCAGAGGATCAGAGCGTTACAATTGTCAAGTATTATGTCTGAACAGAAAAATTATCATGATACGGCCAAAGATGTGGCTCGCAAATGACGGCAACTACAGGGAACTGCGATGGTTTACAGCATGGAAGCACAAAGAGCTTGTGGACTTTCAGCTTCCAAGTGAAATTTCCACGCTTTTGTCGCAGCAAACAGTGCCTTTTGGCTATGGATACATTCAATTCTTGGACACGTATGTTAGAATTTATCTATTGCTTCCCCTTTTGCTTCTGTCATGTTGTTGTCGTTCTGAATCTGTATTGCAAATGAGATTTGTTTTAAGAGAAACTATAGATTGCTCCCACCCGCATATAAAGGTATAAATGGTACAGGAAGTCCCATTTCCTACTATTCCTTTTTACTATAAGTTTTCATGCATGGTTGAAGAAATGCAAAACACCAGGCTGATTATAGAATTACAATTAGAAAAGAGAGCATGTAAAGAAAATTAGGTGGAGGTAGTGTTGATTACCTTAGCTTATTCTGTTAAATTATTTTGCTTAACTTTGCACTAGATCCACCTGTGTGCTTCTAATAGCTCCCAGCTTGTACCAATGATTTTCAAAGGGTAAGTGGGTAGTTCTTGCATCTATTGACTGCCTCGTTCATCAAGACCACAGATGAAAGATGCATTAATGGCCTACCTGCTTGGCTTTTTTTTAGTACTTTTGAATAGCTGTTGTGTGACTTCTAATTTTTGGAGCATTAACATGCTGACAGAGCTGTTGCAGCTGAGGTTTGTGAAGAGCTTTATACTCCCATTCCTCCTCATGCTGAGCTTGCATTGAATGGTGTTGAAGTGTTTATGAATGCTAGTGGAAGTCACCACCAACTGCGAAAGCTTGACCTTCGCCTTCGTTCTTTTATAGGAGCCACACATGGTCGTGGAGGTGTCTATATGTATAGTAATCACCAAGGATGTGATGGTGGCCGCCTGTATTATGGTAAATAACATGCACTTAGTTGACTTCTATTATGTGTTAGATATGGTGTGCCCATTTAGATAACCTTTATTGTATTTATTTATTTAATTGAGATAATGTTTTATTGTTCATTAATGATATTATCCATGGCAGATGGATGTTCCTGTGTTGTTTTGAATGGGGATGTGGTTGCGCAAGGCTCACAATTTTCCCTGAAGGATGTTGAGGTGGTGGTTGCTCAAATAGATCTAGATGCGGTATGCTCCAAGTTTACTTTGATCCCAATTTCAGCTGCGTAGAAGGCTTGATTTTTGTAGTTGCCGCTACCAATGCTGCCACTGCTTTACAATTCTTCAAGCATTTGAATTCGTAATTACTATCATCTGTAAATAATTGCTTATGACAGTTAAAGATTTCTATCGGGTGCAACATGCAGCCCAGGCAGCTAAAAATTATCCTTATGGAGCGCATGATGTTCCCATGACCAATATTTCTAAGAACGCTAGATTTTCTCCGAAATAGGCTGCTTAAACGTGTCCAATCAAACCATACTGCGACTATTGTTTGTTTCAATTGGGGTAAGCTAAAGCTATATGAGGTCTCTTACCTTACATCCTGTCAATAAGCTCAGTTATACTAAATAAGTACGTATTTCGGGTTGTTATAACACATCCCATTTCAGGCTTCCTCCTAAAATTTTGCTCGACACTGATCATAACACCCTTCCTTGCCATTGCATTCAGCAATTTGTTGGACATGGCCAAACCAAAGATTGTTGTCTCACAATTTATCTTTTGTGGTGCTACTCCTACCATTTCCCGAAGTACTCACTTTGAATCATATCTTTCCTGCTCTTACTATGCCCCCATCTTGGCATCCTACTCTTTCCTTGTCTTATGAATGAAGACGTTTATTAAAAGCAGAAGAATATGTAATTGACCTTGAAAACATCACCAACACAAGTCGTCGGATCACATTTTAAGTGATTTAAGGAATATTATCTCTGATAAGAATGGAACTAAGTACGCTGTTATACACTGTCTCCTTTGCTATTCTGGTTGTGCTGTATCATCAAATTTACAATTTCCTTCCTGACATGCTACGCTGTATCCCATGATGGGCAAAATTTCGTATGGCAGGAGAGGCATGTGAAAGAGTGGCATCTTCCTGACCTGCTAATCCAAATAATTAAGTTTTTCTGGCTATTTAGTTTATGGTGTTTTGAACCTCTGTGTGGTCTGCATTGCATGTTCAACCCTGCATCTAGTTTCTCATCAACTATTTAATGGCAGGTAGCAAGTCTAAGAGGTTCTATAAGTAGCTTTCAAGAGCAAGCAAGTTGCAACCCAAAAGTTCCATCAGTAGCAACACCTTACAAGCTTTGTCAGCCTTTTAACCTTCGAATGTCCCTTTCAAGTCCACTTGAGGTAAGATCATTGTCAGGAAAAGGTTATCAAAACATTTGATGACAACGCCCGTCTTGTAATCCATGACGGGAAAATGGCCTTATTTTCAGCTATTGATTGCCATTGACTGATTTCGATTTGTTTTCCATTTGACAATTCTAGTGGTTTTTCTGAGGTGTTCCGTGGTCTGATTCCTGAATATGCAGATTGAAGATTGGCTTTTTTCAGTCAAGTTTCCATATGTAATTGTCATTTTTCATTTTCAGATTAGATATCACTCTCCCGAGGAGGAAATAGCTTTCGGACCTGGTTGCTGGATGTGGGATTATTTAAGAAGAAGTGGAGCTTCTGGTTTCCTGCTTCCACTTTCCGGTGGTGCTGATAGCTCCTCTGTTGCTGCTATAGTTGGCTGCATGTGCCAGCTTGTAGTAAAAGGTCAGCTTGATCTTAACACATGGAGATATTTTATAGTACTATAGTTGTTGGAGGGCCGATGGGTGTAATTGATGTAGTTTCATTTGGTACGCTTATCTCAGTGTTGAATCATCAATGGTGCTTATTTAAGAGGGATGATTTTTAAAGTACACAAACCCAACAGGCATAGTATCACTGGTTGGTACTACTGATGCATTTACTACTCAAAATTGAACCTATGCATTTCAAATCCATGAACCATGTGCAATCTCTAACTACTGACATACTTACTAATTATTTTTTAACCTAAGAATTTGAATTGATGAACCATGTTCATTCTCTTTTCAATCATGTAGACATGATTGTAGGCTGTGGTAGGGGTGAATAGACTGTATCACCCTCTGCTTTCCTCTGATAAGATCGAGCACCTTGTTCATCATTTATATTCCTCTAGTAGTGTCAATCATTCAAAGTGACATGTATACCACAAGACAGGGCCCCAGATAGAGCTAGTGACAAGAAAGGATTTTGTGTTGATTACCCAAGTGGTGGGCATCAGTGTTGTTTAGCTGAGCAACTGTGCTATAGCGACACTTCTGGGCTTCTTGTAAGCTTTTATTCTAGCCATGTCTTCTATGTTTTGGGGTTCAGAGCAATGAATCAGCTCTTGGTTTCACAGGCCAACTTCCCTTCAAAGTTGTATGCATCATCAAAAAAAGATAGGTCTGGTCTTTCCTGACCTAGAACCCTAAACCAGCTATCTTGAAAATCCTTTATTTTTTTATTATTTATAGAATGATGTTGACTTGTGCATGCAGAAATTGAAAATGGGGATGAACAAGTCAAAGCTGATGCTATAAGAATTGGCCATTATACTGATGGACAGTTTCCCACTGATAGCAAAGAATTTGCGAAACGCATATTTTACACAGTATTTATGGGATCTGAAAATAGGTGCGTATCTGTAAGCATAACACATCCTTTACACTTCACGTTTATTTTCTATGTTGTTGGTCTAAGCTCTAACACTGGATTTTACTTTCACTAGCACTCTAAGCTCATTAGGGTTATCTTAGGCAATATTGAGAATGTCAACATTATTGCTGCACAAAAGTAACGAGTCCAGTTTGGAGGTCATTTTCATTTTCACATTCCCTAGCCTTTATGGCCACAATGGCATCTTGTTTTAGTGTCTTCGGTTTCCTAATATGTCATTTACTAAGAATCTGGATGCTCTAAATATAGGTTCGTTCTTGCCTTGGTTGTAATCTTGCCTGACACTTCCAAATTAGTGTTTATCTGTATGATTTCAGCAGTCTAATGTTTAGCCCTTGGCCAAAATGCTGGCTTTTTGGGATTATGGGCTTGTAACCAAACAAGATTGCCCTCCTTGTTGAACCCTGGGAAGCATTGGCTTTGATTTCATGTCAAAGGATAATTTGAATAAAAAAATATTGAGGGAATCTAATTGAATGTTTCTGACCTTCATGATTTTTCCAAGTTGATTCTTTGCATCTCGAAGACTATATTGTTTCTATCTGGCTATTGATCAGTGACATGGTTTCTTCATTACAGTTCTGAAGCAACAAGAAAGCGAGCAAAGGTGCTGGCAGATGAAATTGGCTCATGGCATCTAGATGTTTCCATAGATGGAGTTGTTTCTTCCCTGCTGTCCCTTTTTCAAACACTTACAGGAAAGAGACCACGGTACAAGGTAAACTTACAAGGTTAAAATTACCCCGAGTTACTGTTTCCAATTTGTACGAAATTTGTTTTCTCAATCTTTTCCGTGGAATGTATCTACCTTTGGTAGATCCAAGATTAATTTTGCTTTGCATTGCCTGTTTTCCTAGTGTGTCTGGTTGACAGGTGGTTAATGCATGAGTCTATATGTCCATCATTCTATTTTGCTGAGGGTTGGATGCATTGTAATTCCCCAGCCAAATTGGTTGCAGTCAGGATAAATGTATTTTCGTTCAAGTATTATCAATTGACCTGATTCTCTATTCGCAGGTAGATGGGGGATTAAACATTGAAAACTTGGGGTTGCAGAACATACAAGCTCGAATAAGAATGGTCCTGGCATTTATGTTAGCGTCACTTATGCCTTGGGTTCATAACAAGCCAGGTTTTTATCTGGTATTAGGTAGCTCAAATGTGGATGAAGGATTGCGTGGTTACCTGACAAAGGTACTTAATCCTGTGAAGAATTTTTTTGATATAACAGGCTTTTGGCTTTGGGTTATCTGCTCCTGTACTGCTGACCTTGGTTACTCCATTTATTTCATGGATTATTTTCCAAAAAGAAGACTTAATATATGACGCCATGAAGTAGGGCTACATTAGAGGAATTAGGGGAGATGACATTCATCAATGATCTACCAAATAAAGACAGTTCAGTTTTGGTGAAGTAATGAAGAACGTCGATGAATAATTTAGTTTCGTGTTTGTCCATCTAGCTTTTGTTTCGTTCATATGACTAATACATCTTGTCCTTATGGAACTGAATTAAAATCTTTCTTGTACAGTATGATTGCAGTTCGGCTGACATAAATCCTATTGGAAGTATTAGTAAGCAGGATCTTCGGAGATTTCTGCGATGGGCTGCCACCCATCTTGGCTACACATCTTTAGCAGAAATTGAAGCTGCTCCCCCCACTGCTGAACTGGAGCCTATACGGTCCAACTACAGCCAGGTACTTAGCTAGTGGGTTTTGCATATTGTCATTCTTTGTATGTTTTCCTTCTTGAACGTGTATTTCTTCTCTCATAAGTTCTGCCATTAACATGTCAATGATCACAGAGAACATTCTGTTACGAGATTTTCCAACTATTTTATGACTCTTATAGCTTAGTGATAAACCGACAGTACCATAATCAGAAGATGAAAACATAGACTTGCCATAAATGGATCAACTGATATTAGCTTCATAGGACCTTTTTCCAGGTTGCCCAATCAAGTTATATTGACCAAGCAGACGGGGAGGATTGACCCATCAGTGACTCAATATGTTCTAGGGTAGTAGTGCACACGTATCCATCTCAACCAATTCAAACACATTCTTTTAACACATTGACTTGCGTAGACTACCTTGATGTCAACAGCATGGAAAATCTATTTCAACTTCACAGTTGTACCATCTTCTGGAGTCTGTAGAAACTCTAGAGTGTTGCTGGTTAAGATCTGATGCCACACTTTAATTATGTGATTACTTTTTTTTTTTTTTTGAAACAGCTGGATGAAGTGGACATGGGAATGACGTATGAGGAACTTTCAGTTTATGGAAGGTTGCGGAAGATATTCCGATGCGGTCCTGTATCCATGTTCAAGGTTTGTTTTAAACTTCCTAATCCTACTGGAGGAACCCCCAGCATCAGCACAGCAGTGGAGTCTTGCCATTCAATTTTGTCATGGCAGCAAAAATATATCGATCTGGTTCGGTACACAGCTGGGAAAACGAAACATGACCTATTTTGATGAGAAATAACCTTAAAAGCAATCTAAATTTACACCGAAACTGATCAGGATTGCATGGAAGTTTTTGTAAAGTAGACTTACTTGCAACAAACATTTTCTTTAATCCCATAATCATAGTATGTCTTAAATGTGAGACTCTTTCAAATTTGACTTTCGATGGGGTGAACTTTGTTCTATTTCTACATCTTAAATCTAAAAGGCTGCAGGCTTTTATTGTACTTATCTCTTGTATACCTAACACTAGGTTTCTTTTCTTTTGTTTCCAATCATCTTTTTTCTTCCAGAATCTCTGCTATAAATGGGGTGCAAGTCTTACTCCATCAGAAATTGCTGATAAAGTGAAGCATTTCTTCAAATACTACTCTATCAACCGACACAAAATGACTGTGTTGACACCTTCCTATCATGCCGAGGTCTCTCTCGAATCTAGACCCAAAGCCAGGCACTCAAATTCATTACCATCTTTTCAATTTTTCACCATTTCCATTTCATGTTTCACGCAGAGTTACTCACCAGAGGACAATCGGTTTGATCTTCGCCAATTTCTGTACAATGCAAGATGGCCATATCAATTTCGGAAGATCGATGAACTTGTAAGAGAGGTTGATGGTGAAAAGCCGGCTCTTGCTAAATTAAGCGACGAGGAAAAATTGGGTGTTACAGCAGACGGTGGTATGGGAGTCGTGGCAGCAGGCTCGGATGATCCGAATGCTGGACTCTAGAATTTCAAAGTGATAGCTGCAAGTTGAAAGTTGAAATCATTTTGGTCAAATAATTAGTACAGTGATCTTTTTGATGTGCTGATTTTTTAGTCGGAGCAGGGATGAACTTTTCGCCCGACCCTATAATTTCCTTTGTAAAGGTTTCCACATCCACTTGAATAAAGATAGCAGCGTCTGTTTTCATTGTATTTCGTCAATTCTAACTGAATAAATAACATCTTTGACCTCCATACCGTTTTTTTATGTAATGGTATTCTTTTTTTTTTTCCGGTACAGCGGAAGTTGTGTGTAATAGTATTCGCAGTGAAATGTAAGTAAAACCCTAGAACTTGTGAATTAGAAGGGGAGAGGAAAATGCTACAGTCGTAAAATACTTCAGTTGTGGCAACATAAAGAAAAAAAAAAAAGAACAAAAACTTTCTTATTAGCTTCAATTGCCATTCAATCAGGCTGTGATGGTAATTATATTTCCTTAAATTTCCTTTTGCAGAGACTCAGATGCTGTAGTCGACGAATCAAATGTCAACGAGGAAGGAATTCTGATCTTCGAAATTAACATACTATGAAGCAACTGGCTCGTCATTCCTGCATAAGCAGCTGCCGCTTTCTTTCCTTCTATACCGGCTTACTGCAAATGTAACATCGAATATGAACTTAAAATTACAGACTGCAATAACAACGGAATGGCCCACGACACTCGCTCAAAATTACAGACTGTGATAACAAGGAATGGACCATGACGCTCGTACACTATATCGAAGAAAACATGCACTTGATCACCAAGGGGTGGACCCATTATGCGGAGTGGCACAATTTGGAACCAACCAATTTGATTTACTTCTACATGCCTTTCACTCTTTTGGCCGAAAAGCACAACCATGTTAACTTCGTCCCTTGAGTTGCAGTTGGTCGACATTGGAGACAGTAGGTTATTCATTCCTAGCATAGAAGTGGAAACTCGTTTCCCCGCTGTTAAGATGGTTTCCCCGCTGTTAAGATGGTTCCGGGGACCAGACGTACGAAGGAGAGAGTAAAATTTACGGATGCTCAAGGACTGATACATGGAGACAAGTATGCAGCCTACATGATAACGGCCGGATGGGACTGAAAGCTGTGCTATGGATGTGATCGTGTTCAACATACCAGTCCCGCCATTACACACGAAGCACTTCCTTATCAAGTATGTGAGAAAAAAGGAGGGTGTGTCTAATTCGCTTCAACAACCCGGTAGCGCAAGAAGTGAACAAGGGGATCCAAGAGCACGAAGTCTTTCGGGGAAGGAGAAGGTTTTTTGTGTCTGATCAGGAATAAATCCGGGCGACACACATTCAGACATAGTAGTATTCTCAATTCTGCTGCCATTTCCGTAGACTTCTCAGTTTTGCATTGCATGGCACCGCACAATCGTATTCATAGAATTGAGGACCATAAGCAGACTCCTAAAACTATCAACATCAAAGAAAGGAAAACATAGTAGTACAAGTAAAAACAAGAATCATCCCTTGAAAAGTATCCTTCACCTACAAAAAAAACCCAAGCGAAGAAAGGGGAAGCTATCTCTCCCTTGACATCAACCATAACAAAAATTAGAGTCTAGAAGACTTTCTCAATTATCCCTATATCCTCATTTGTTACCCTCTCTCTCTCAGTGGTCAATGAAATCCCCAACGGTTCCTACAGTTCGTCATGGGAGTCATCATCGTCTTCTGATCCGGCACCAGCACCTGGGGCACCTCCCGATCTCTGATAAACGGCTGTGATTATTGGGTTACATACGGCTTCCACCTCTTTAAGCTTTTCGTCATAGTCTTCTTTCTCGACACTCTGGTTGTCGTCCAACCACTCAAGCGCCTCCTTCACAGCCGTCTCAATCTTGTCCTTCTCATCGGATTCGAGCTTGTCAGCAAGCTTATCTTTGTCATTAATTTGGTTCTTCATGTTGTATACGTAAGTCTCCAAGCTGTTACGGGCATCAATCCTCTCTTTCACCTTCTTATCTTCCTCTGCAAACTCTTCTGCCTCTCTAACCATCCGATCGATCTCATCTTGGCTCAAACGGCCCTTGTCATTGGTGATTGTGATCTTCTCTGATTTTCCTGTGCCCTTGTCTTCTGCCTTAACATTCAAGATACCGTTTGCGTCCACTTCAAATGTGACTTCAATTTGAGGGGTACCCCTGTTCAAACCAGGAATCGATTACGGTCAAGTTTCCAACCATAGCTAACCCCAGTTTTAACTAAAATCTTTAACAAAATTTCACAAGCTTACCTTGGAGCTGGAGGAATTCCAGTCAGATCGAATTTTCCAAGGTTTCTGTTATCCTTTGTGAGACTCCTTTCACCTTCGAAAACCTGAAATCAGAAGAGGAACGGCTCAAGTCAAGAATACACATGTACTCGTAGTTCAGGTTATCCAATTCTATTCTTTTTCCGCATCGTGTACAAGGGAGGGATGAATATACAATTTTTCAAATAGAAAGCAAGGATATACCTGAATGGAGACGGTGGTCTGTTGATCCTGGTAAGTGGTGAAAACTTGAGATTTCTTGGTTGGAATCACAGTGTTCCTTGGAATCAACTTGGTCATCACCCCACCAACTGTCTCGATACCAAGGGTAAGAGGTGCCACATCCAAGAGAAGGATATCTGCGTTTACATTTAACCACAAATTAGTCACCAAATGTTAACCTTGATCTTCTGAACTCAATGCAGTTTAAATGTGTTGCATGTTCTGAACAATATTATATAAAGACAACTAGTACCTTTGGTCTCATCACCGCCTTCCCCGCTCAAAATGCCTCCTTGTACAGCAGCACCAAAAGCAACAGCCTCATCAGGGTTCACACCTTTGTTGGGCTCCTTCCCATCAAAGTAATCCCTGAGGAGTTGCTGGACTTTGGGAATCCTGGTACTTCCACCAACGAGAACGATTTCATCTATCTTGTTCTTCTCCAAACCGGCATCTTCCATAGCCTTCTTTACGGGTCCCATGGTCTTTCTGAACAAATCGTTGTTCAATTCTTCAAACCTAGCCCGGGTCAAGGGTTCGGAGAAATCTGTACCATCGAAAAGAGATTCAATCTCCACGCGGACCTGGTGCTGACTGCTCAAGGCTCTCTTTGCCCGTTCAGCTTCTCTCCTCAACTTTCCAAGAGCCCGGTTGTCCTTGCTGATGTCCTTTCCGTGCTTTTTCTTGATCAATTTGATGAAATACTCCATTATCCTCTGATCAAAATCCTCACCTGCAGGAAAGCAATATTTAGCAATGCCCATTGCCCACAGCTACGTTTCCTTTAACTACTTATCTTTTCGAATCTATATAGCAGAATCAACAGAAAAGAAAATTATTCACTAGTTTATGATACATAGATCCCCTAAAGAAGAGGTTAAAGCTCACCTCCAAGATGAGTGTCACCATTTGTGGCAAGAACCTCGAAAACACCATTATCAATGGTCAAGATACTGACATCAAAAGTCCCACCACCAAGGTCGAATACGAGGATGTTTTTCTCACCACCTTTCTTGTCCAATCCGTAGGCAATGGCTGCCGCAGTTGGTTCATTGATAATTCTAGCAACATTCAGCCCTGCAATGACGCCAGCATCCTTGGTAGCCTGCCTTTGGGCGTCATTGAAGTAAGCTGCAGTTTCAATGAAAGATGGTGAATGAGTGAATACTGGCGCTATACCAACCGAAGGGAAATAAATAGGAGTTAAAAAAATAGTTCTACTAACCAGGAACAGTGACAACAGCATCCTTGATTTTCTTCCCAAGGAATGCTTCAGCAGTCTCCTTCATCTTTGTTAGAATCATAGCACTGACTTCCTCAGGGCTGAATACCTTAGTTTCTCCATCCTTAATCTGAACTTGGATATAAGGCTTTCCATCCTTATTCACGATCTTGTAAGGAACAAGTTTCATATCCCTTTGAACCTCCTTGTCCTCAAACCTGCCAATCAAAGGTAAACAAAAGCCTTTAAATATTATATTATTCCCCTACACCTGCCAACGAGTCGATCAACAAATTAAGGAAGGAGCATTACTTTCTTCCAATAAGTCTCTTGACATCGAAGACAGTCCTCTCAGGATTGACTGCCGCTTGATTCTTTGCAGCCTCACCAATCAGTCTCTCGGAATCGGTGAATGCAACCCACGACGGGGTAATACGGTTTCCTTGGTCATTGGCTATGATCTCCACATGACCATTTTTGTAAACGCCAACACATGAATAGGTTGTTCCAAGATCTATCCCAATGACTGTTCCCAACTTCGGGGCTTCTTCTTTGGCAATAGAAATTGCAGATAGACAGCCTGTAATGCAACATATGTTTGTTCAATAACAATTTGTATAACATAATCCTCTCATCACCAAGAACTAAGTTGTATACGAGGTTGTTTGTTGCCTAGTTGCACCACAATTTTTTTAGCACTTGATTCAAAATGAATCTTCTTTTTATAAAAAATAGTTCCCAGCAAGATACCAGATATAACATAAAAAAGAAACATCTATGGTGTTAACAGGTCAACGAACACATTTTATTCAATTATGATACCAAAATGACTTGAAATACGTATAAACATTCTTTTTTTAATAACTCTTAGTGTCTGGGCCAATTTGCGCCGTCTCGACTAATCTTTGGGATCATTCCAACATTCACTACCGGGGCCAATTAAAACCAGAGCAAAGTTGATAGCACCCAATAGAATTAGCCTAAGACTTAGAAGGGTGTAAATCTTTTTTAAGTCATAGGCCTTGACCAGGCCAACTCCTTGGGTTGACATGCGAATAAACATGGTCTAATTCAACTGCAAGATGTAGTGATACGGATACTACATGTAAATTATAATAGGGTCCCTTTCTCTCATGCAAATCATCGTTAAGCAACAAGAGATGCCTTCAGCATTCATCGAATAATAACCGTAAACCATTGCCTAATCCCCACTAAAAAGTCCTCTTCTGAAAGTCCCCATTTGTCCAAAGACCTAATAAAAAAGGGCTCTTGATATACAACCCAAGGTCTCATACAACATTGGGTGTCAAATTTGTCAATTGCAGGCTCATTATAAAGGTGAGATGGTTCATCAATAACTTCTGATGAAAACAAACTGAAAAAACAAATTCGCATGAAGTAAGCAATTTTGTTCTTTTTTGGTAATGAGTTCATGTTAGCGATTCAAAAAACACTTAAACAACATCATGGCTATAATGCAAATCGAAATAGCCCTCCGTAATTCGCTAGCTTGTGGGCCAACAAACATTGCACATGATCAGATTCCGTTTCTATGTACAAAGATCTCATTCAAAACTAAAAACACAAAAATCCTAAACCTAGGTTCATCAAGTCAACAATACATCGCCAATTCAACACAGAAAGCCGCTCGATCCCCGTCAGATCTGCTAAACTGGCAACTAGACAATGACGACACATGTTCATCGACTGATCCACGTAACAGAACTGAAAGATATTGAAACAAATCTAGAACTCACACACACTGCAAGATCAAAAATAATTATTCCAATCGATCACACAAAAGCTCAGAAAACGGCATCATCAATTAGCAACAGATGTTTCAGATCTGTAAGCAAACAAAAAGGAGGCTTTTTTCATACCGATGAAGATGATAGCTAGTACGATCGGAGAGCCGCTTCTCCTCCTCCACGAGCCGCCCATAGCTTCCGTCACTTCCTTCTCTCTCTACAATCTGTAATTGTATATATGGAAAATACACGCAGAATCGGAGAGATTGTGCAAGGAATCGAGAGTATATTGTGTTCGATTGCTGTTAGGGAGTGGGTTTGTTTGTTTTTTTGCAGGAAAGGGCTTGGATTAAATTGAAGTTCCGGGAGAGGTCCCTGGGAATTTAAATAGAGTGAGATTTGGGGGTTACTGTTGGCGATCGGTTAGAACATGTCATTTATGATGACGTGTACCAATCAAATTCGAGGACCTAATTTGTACAGCCAATGAGAATAGGTCTTGCGTTGGGATGATCTTGACCGTTTGTTTCAGAACTTACGCGGACCTTCTTTTTTTGTGGTAAACTTCACATACTCCCCCTTGTGGTTTAGTCAATGTGCTAATTAATCCCTAACCTTCTTGAACAATGGAACTCCACTCCAGCCCAAGGTTATGGATCTCGTACCGGCTTGAGTATCGATTTTTCTAATGTTACGGTATCGGTCGGTACTAGGTACCATTTCGGATTTAGCGTTATTACCATTTCTTATAGTTATAAATAGATAATAACTTTCCACGTAGCCGCTAACTTGGTATAGTAACATTTAAAGTAGAGGCTGTCAGAAGAGTTACTCGTAAATAGTGTCCTCTCTCTTCAAAATTTGTGAAAGTTTCTTTCTCAGCCTACTTTAATAAACTTGACTGAACACGTGTCTCACTCTTGAGCAAGAAGAGCTAAGACGGTACGAAACCTAAACAGTAACAATTTTGTTCGATATTAACGGGATTCTCCGGTAAAGACCGATAAAATTGGCGGAACCAAACAGCTACTTATTGTACCGAACTTGTCCAAAACCGGTATGTACTAGGCCAGACCGGCCGGTCCGATACCATAATGACAACTTTGCTCCAGCCCTTCCTTTATCGAATTTAAAAGTTTTACATACACCCCCTTATGGTTTAGTCAGTTTGGGGACATTGCTCCTATTTATACATCACAAGATTTGTTTGACCAGAAATACCATACTTACAATAAAGGACAAATTTGAGGTTTGAGTGCATTGAGGATCTTCGAGGACCATCAAACGCGTGGTGAAGACATTCATATAATAAAAACTAGCATTGTTCTCGTTCTTTGCACGAGGAAGGCATACATCTATTGTTGCAAATAAAATATGAAAGGGGAATAAAATTAATCCCAATTAATTTGCAATTGCGAAAAATGAAAGATAACAAAGTAAACAAACCCAAAAAAAAGTGTGATTTTATTTATTTCATTGTATAATTAAATTCAACTCCCCACACCCAAAAATCTCACTCGAAATTCCCACTCCTCCCTCGTTGGTTATCTCTCATAACTCCCACCTCTCTTTCTCTCAATTTTTAAAAACCAAAAATAGAATAAAATTTTAAGAATTTCGAATTAGGAGACACGAACGGCTCGTTTGTCAAACGGATAAGGTTTTGAGTGGCTAAGAATGAATGGTGGATAAGAGGTGGATATATTGTATAGTTAAGGATGAAGATTAGCTTATACTTTTTATTTTTTTGAATGGCAAACAACTTCGTTAATCTTGAAGAAAAAACAAGACTACTAGGGGCAAAGAAAGGCAACAAAACACGAGTTGCCCAATTCGAGACCCCAAACAATAGTTGACAAGGAGCCAATCGAAGACACCCAATGGGACAAAGCGCAACACCCAAAGGGTCTAAAAACCCAGATATTACAATAGGCACCAACACCACCGAATAGGCCAAAGCCCAATCAAAAAACCCTAAACCTAAAGATTAGCTTATACTTGGTTGGGGTAGTAGATGATATGTATGGATAAGAGTGGGTGGATAAGAGTGGATACTGTGATAAATTACTTGGTTGCCCTTGTTAAATTATTGGATTGAGAGAATACCAAACGGTTCGAGAGTTAATTTGGTCTTTTTTCCCCTTCCTTCTCCCACTCTCTCATTTCTCCTCATTCCTTCTCGTGACGCTCATACATAGGGAGGAGTCAGGCTCTTGTAGAGAGTTGTAGTAGACGTCTAAATGGGTGGTCACAAGTCCCACATCGTTTAATGAATGCAAAGTTCAGTGCTATTTATTATTACCCTACTTTGTACAAGACCTTTAAAACCGTGAGAGTGTCAAAGTCCTTTGGAACTTCATAGTTACACGCGCTTGTCCTACAATAATGCTTGATGGGTGACCACGGGGGAAGTTCAAGGGTGTTTAGCAGTCAAGTACACAATATAGTACAGTGTGGGAGCGGGTTGTTACACTTGTCCCGTCACATTTGTATAGAACATCCCCTGATCATAACATTCCTATTAAGGATTCACTCAATTTTTATTTACCTCTACGGAGAACCTCATGATAAGGTTATCCTTTTACCCCTTCAAATACAAGTGAAATTTCACTAAATACAATTTTACATTTCAGTCCCATCCCACTTCGCCCAATAATTACCTCCCCTCTTGACGGCGACCACAAAAGTTAGTGAGTTTCACTAGTTTTCACATAAGTTAGTGAAAATTTGAATAATTCTGAAGTATCACTAATATCATTAATCTTCATAAAATTAGTGAAAATTCAATAATTCTGTAGTTTCACTAAATTTTACAAAAGTAAGAGAAATTTCAAAACTATGTAAGAACCACCAAGTGAACTTTAGTACTCCCTCCGTTCCATAATGTTTGTCCGGCACGGAGTCCAAGGATTCAAAAAAAATGAGTTCTTTGTCAAAAAAAATTAATTTTTTTGACAAAAAATAATAGAACAAACATTCATCTATTAATTTGTGCAAACAAAATTATTTTTTTCGTAGAACAAAGTCTATTTTTTTTAGTCCTTGGACTCCATACCGGACAAACATTATGGAACGGAGGGAGTATTATTTTTCGAGCTAGTGAAATTTACTGCATTTCAAAAAATAACAACTAGCTCTTGAATTTAATTAGCTTTGACCTTGTAAATTTCACTGGATTTCAAAATACAACTATTTCTTTTAAAACAACAAAAAGAATCATTGAGTGAAGTTAATTGTACTGGATTTCAAAACACAATAATCACCTAATGAATTTCATAAGCTCTGAGCTCATGAATTTCATTAGACACAACTTCTATTACCACCACCACCGCATAATCACCACCTCCACATCACAATCACAAGAAAAAAGAGATTGAGAATTTTTTCATACTTTTCTTAGTCCATGAATCTATATTTATGCGATGCATTTCATCAAACACTCTACAACCCCTCCCATACTCTACTAGTTTTCATGTACATATCAAGAAGTGCGCTACCCAAAAAAGAAAAAGAAAATAGAGTTCACAAAATCATTTTTAACAGAATACCGATATAATATTTTTTACTTTTCTCATTCTAGTGGAGTCCACAAGCCTTGAGAGCAATACTCAGCGCAAAAGGTCAGGCTCTACCCACATATTATAAAACATTGACAATGTTTCATAGCAATTTAAAGGCATTGACATAACCAGAATTCACTGTGGTCGACGTACGTGACTACATTTCTAAGGGACAATCTATAACATTTGGCTATAGTTGAGTTCAAGAATATTAATTGAACCGGCATTACTAGTAGTCGTTGAAGTTAAGAGCTCCTTGTTTTGCTCTAAGCCAACAAGGACCTTGGGTTCTTTGAAAGTAATACTTAGACCCTATTCCACTAACTCAAAAAAATAAAAAAGTCGGCTTATTTCTAAAACCGAGGCAGTTACTCTCTCACAATACATCACATAAAAAGCCGTGAAAAATCAAAAAATCAAAAAGCTGGCTTAGTGGAGCACCCCCTTAATCCTCATTTCAAGGGAAAAGCACGGGCTGGTCCAACTATTGGATCCTTGGACCCAGGAGTTCTGCTGATCTTGAGGCCCTGCTAAACCCATTCTCAGCAATCAATGATCCAGATTTAAAATAAAATTCTTTCAAGAAAGAATTCCCGAAAAAGTTTTACGCTAAATTTGAACCAATCAAAACACTTTTGGATGGTTTGGATTAGAGGCTAGGAGGGTTTGTCGTCTCTCAAGGACAACATAGCTCCAATTCTGGATCCTCACTTCAAGGGAAAAACACATGTACCTAGAGCTGTAAATGAACTGGGCCGTTCGTGAACTATTCGAGGCTCGGTTCGGTAAGAGCTCGTTCGAGTTCGATTCGACTACTAAACGAACTGAACTTGAACCTCAATATTAGGCTCGTTCCATAAATGAG
>JAXBDA010005310.1:0-25039 GCA_036023075.1 Gaultheria prostrata
CTACGTGCAATTTTCAAACTAAAAAATAATATAGTTACAAAAATAATTTTCTAAGCAATATGGATCTTGTTTGATAGATCTCATTGAGAACTTTAATATGGTGCAAAAAAATTTGAAAATTATTTTGATAAATACATTATTTTTTAGTTTGAAAATTGCACGTAGTTTCGTAGGGGGCAAACATTTTGGAACGGAGGGAGTATTAACTAGATATTGTTATCCGAAGATGCAGACCTTATCACGAGTCCCACTTTTTGATGATTCGAATCAGTTATTGATCATATATAGTCCCTCCGTCCAAAAAATATAGTCCCTCGTTCCATTCTAACCGGATAGAAAATCAATTCTATTCGAACTTGTTTGTCATCATATGCATATTCTCCTCCGCCTACTGGACGGAGGTACTCCTTCCATCCCATATTTCTTGTCCATTTGCACTATTCGCAATACCTCAAAAAATTATTTATATTTTCAAATGTCTAATGTTATATATATTCAATATAGATCTTGTCTGATAGTTCGCGATTAGTTCTATTAAACAGCATTTTCAAAATTGTGAAAAATATTATAGATTAAAAGATATAAGTAATTGAAAAGTGACACGCATGCCGAAAAATGGACAGAAAAATTGGGACAGATGAAGTAATTAGCAAGAAGCATATAAATTGTTAAGTGCACTACAATGATTCGTATGTACTCCCGTACAAATACTCCATGGCAAAATCAAAAGAAACCAATAATCACAATGTATGATCTATTCAAACCCGGGAGGGTCTGATGTCCCCATGGGTCAGCAGAGCCTGCCAACCCCATCTAGCGCCGTCCGTTGTGACATTCAAACCCCGAGTTCAAACCCTAGTGCTTGTGTAAAAGTCTCCCTAGCAATTTGGTTTTGTCCTGTAGTTGATCCAAGTAGCACTACTACTACTACAAGTCAACTGAAAAGTACTTGTGGCAAATTGTGATTCAGTTGGAACTTTCTCCTTTCCATTTGAGACTTGAGAGAAGTACTACTGGCTAAGTCTGCTACTACCGACAAAATCAGGCATATTACTAGTAATAAGAGGTTTGATTCCTGCAACAAGAACCGAGTCTTCAAATATTGGAATAGTCTAACAACCTACTCTTATCTTCTTGGCTTTATTTCAAATTTTGACTTAAAAGTTATAAACTGATTTAAGTTGGCTTTTTGAACTATTGAGAATTTGATCTGTCTCGTAAAACGAAATAAGTTAGTAGAAATCAGTTTATAAGAATAAGTTAGAAATTATAGTAAAACAAGTAATTTCCATAAAAAAAAAAAAAGCTACCAACGAAAAAATAAGGAAGTAATGGAAATTTGGAACTTGTTGAAGGATGACCCGTGCAATGTTATACAATGGTGGATATATAATTGACCATATTCAAAAGTATTCTACAAGCGGTGCCAGCTCTTTACAAGTGGGGTTAGGTGAACCAACTCACTTGCAAATCTGTACATTTTATCGAGCATTTATATTTCTTCTCCTTTTGAGATCGAGTATATATCCGATCTTAGCTCCAAATTTGGAGTACTATCAAATATCAATTGTTTTTTAAGACATAATGTATATAATTATAGGCCAAGTAAAAATCTCTAAATTTGGCTTATATGCATCCACGCGTGCATGTAACTATTTCTCTCCATCCTAATTAGCCTCAAACTTGAAATTGTCAAATACTAACTATAAAAGTTGTAATCTCAATTCGTCTATGTCAAGTAAAAATTAAACAAATTCGACAAGTACGCCCAAATTGACGTAAACTGAGAGATACCAAATCAATTCGGGATTTGACATTTCTTTTGAAGCTAAGGTTAGAGGGGCCTTGGCTTCCGTTTTTGACCGAGATGCGACAGGTGTTCGATAGCGCACCTCTGGGGCCTGTTGGAGTTGCTATAATATACAATGTAGTTTAGGAACTACTATAACAATAATTAATCAAAACACTTACACAAGGACGAATACACCCAGAGAGATGAATAACTTTTGTAAGGAAAAGAGTTGTGAGTCTTTTCACTAAAGGGAATTCTATATCACTTCGAGTCCTTGAGATTTAGGGTTAGGAGATTTTAAATTTTTCTCGGTAAATGTGAAACTGGATTTATAATATGGAATTTAGGCTCTATTCCATTAACTCAAAAAAGCGAGTTTGTTCCTAAAACCGAGACAATCACTTTCTCATAACATATCACATAAAAAGCCGTGAAAAACCAAAAAACCAGTAAGCTGGCTTAGTGGAACACTCGCTTAATGTGAACAAAAGATTCAGACGCACGTTTACAACCGAAGATCAAGGCTATATATGTCTATTTTTTAATTTTGTTTTTCCTTTTTTGGACTTGAACAACTATTTACTTTCCCAGCACCTAAAATTATGTAGTTTAGCGATGTCAACTCCTAGTGCTTTGGAGAGACCGGCGTTGAGACTTTTCGGTGCATGGACTTTAATAGTGCAAGATTGTTCTGAGGCAACAAACTCCAATTGTATAAAAGTTTGTAAGTTCGTTTGATGAGTTTTAGGATTTTAAGTAGTTGCATAACTATCCCGTTATCGATACGGATAAATTTTACATCATTTCATTCATATCATTTCTTGAATTGAAATTCCCAGTTGATATGTTCATTTATGTGCTGCAGAAAAATTAAGAAAATATTTTGTTGCCGTTAGCATCAATATAGTGAGGATAATGGGCATTCAAGTGAGATAAAAAAAGAATTGAGTACATAATAAGTGAGAAATGGAATGATTTTTCAAAAATATTTGTATGATGGGATTAACAATAAATGTAATCGTAAAGGGAGTTGGGTTGATGTTCAGTTATATTGTGCCATATATGTGTGTGTGTGTGTGTGTGTGTGAGAGAGAGAGAGAGAGAGAGAGAGAGAGAGAGAGAGAGAGAGAGAGAGAGAGAGAGAGAGAGCAATTAATTGGATCAATAGATGGAAGAATAGATGGTATATTTGTCTTTCTAACTTCAATCCCTTGGGCTAGATTGTGAGTAACACCCCCACGGGTTGGCTTATCCCATATTTGATTGCCCCCCGTCTAACTGACGAGATCCTATACATTATAAGAAGAGAAATAATTAATAGTACTAATTAATAGTGAGGGATTAAATCATTAAATAATTATAATTAATACCCTCCATTAGGTGGAGGAAATATGGATTATCAAAAGAATCGAATACGACTATCAAACAGAATTTCGGATGATAAGAGTGGAAGCGCCTTATTACGACAAGTAAATGAAAGAACTGAAAGCAGAAAACACGTACTGTCAGATGTTTTATTTTCCGTATTGTTTATTCAAAAGTAAGTTTCGTCAACTGTCATGTTTGTGAAATTTTTTGAACAATTTGATGAAAAAAAACCCCCAAAAGATGATTGTTATGAAAATGTGTGCGGACTATGAAAAGGAATTCCAAGTAGTAAGAAAAATGGTCCATTTCAGATCGATGTAAATATTAAGAAATGTCCCGTAAGAAAATCAATCATTTATATATGCTACCCATCACTCATTATCTTTTTGTGAAGAAGCCGGCTACAACGAAGAAATATCACTCATACACCCAATTTTGATTTGATTCCGTTGTATGGAATACAATTAAGTACAATCAAGCGAAATCTGATTGCAATGCAATGCAATGCAAAAAAAAAAAAACCATTAAAAGGGGTTTAAGTGTTAAACAATGGACTCTATATCGTTTCTTATTTTTATGGTTTTATATCACTGAAGGCATTTTAGGGTTCCATTTTTTAGTACCATGGCTAAAATGAAACCGAAATGAATGTACCCTTTACTACTGTCATTTTCATTCCCTTCGATCAGGAGTGGCTAATTCAAAACCATGAGGAAAAATAAAACCAACCCCCGCATTCAAAGTCCCCTTTGCCTTGGTTTGACTAGGGGAAGTTAGAAGTCAAAAACTGACTTTTCCCCTCTGGTTTTACTTCGCCATTGAAAATAAAGGATTGATTTCTTCCTATCTTCCCATCCCTTTCTATGAAATTCGAAATCTAAGCATAATATTTAAAGAAAAAAATTGGCATCCCCAAGAAACTCAAGGATTAAATAGATTGCTAAGACGTTTTAAGAAATGTGTGGATCGATAAGTAGAAATTAGATTTTGAAAAACTTAATAATTATAAGTATGCAGTAAGACATCAACTAGAATTTTCGATAGTATGGGTGGAAAACCTCTTGAGTTTTGACAAGTAAATGAAAGAATTGTACCAATGAAACACCTAGAATTTTCGATAGTATGGGTGGAAACCTCTTGAGTTTTGACAAGTAAATGAAAGAATTGAACCAATGAAACACCTATTATCAAAGATTTTGTTTTCCGTCATGTTTATTAAAAAAAAAAAAACTGTCTAATTTCATGTTTATTAAGAAATTTTAAACAATTTGATACTAAGAAACCAAAAGATGATTGGTACTAAAATGGAAGCGGGGGCATGCTGCGCAGCTGTGTTGTGCAATCCTGGCCGTTCAAATGGGTTATCAGTGGTCCGAATTTTTTGAAACTGTTCGCGTGAATAGTCTCAAAAAATCCGAACCACTGATTTCCGAAACGAACGATCAGGATTGCACAGTATGCTGCACAATACGTCCCCGGATCCGTGCGAAATACGAAAAGAAGTTCCAAAGTGTAAAAAAAATGAAAGTGAAAGAGACAAAAATAATATTCTTTACTTTGGTTGGACTAGGGAAATGAAAAGTCGATAATTGACTTTTTCCCCTCTTGTTTTACTTGCCCATTGAAAATTGATTTATTCTGTCATTCCATCCCCTTTCTTTGAAATTTGAAATTCCAAAAAATTGAAATCCCCAAATTTTTCGAGGAATTAGATTGATTGGTAAAAAGTTTTAACAAACGCATGGATCGTTAAGAGGAAATTAGATTTTGATAATCAGAACAATCAGTTAGACATCAACTATAATTTCGATCGGATTGTAAGAGTGGAGATGTACTCTGAGTTACGATAATTATATGAAAGAAATGTACAGATGAAACACTTATTATCAAATGTACGATAATTATATGCAAGATTTTATAACAAGTTTTCACACTAAGGCCCCATTCCACTAACTTCAAAAAGTCAAAAAACCAACTTATTATAAAAAACTGAGGCAGTGATCACTCTCTCACAATACATTTTATAAAAATCCGTGAAAAGTTAAAAAGTAAAAAAAAACTCCTTTGGTGGGAAAAAGAACTCGAAACCACCATGTCTCATCCCCTTTCTTTCTTATCCCTCCAAACGTTTTATATCCGCCAAAGGCACCATGGAGACAGAAATTAGTGATATCAACAAAAATTATTATTTTTTTACCTTGGAATCATTCGGATTATAAAGTTGAAAAAGTCGCTATTGAAATTGAGGCAAAAAAACAAATAACTTGAGGATTTAATTTCCCTTCTCTCATTCCTTTCGTTTCTCTGAAAAAGTTTAAATCCAAAGTTGATCTAGAAGCATGCACAGGCATAAAAAAAATAATACATTGTTGCGGAATTAATTACATTGCTGAAATTTGTAATAAGCACGATAAATTACACAACAGTCATTTGTACAATCTTCAAGGTTTGGTCTCATTGTCACAACCTTTAGTCCTTCACAAACATCTCCTGGAGCCAGACAGATTCATTAACCTTGAATGAAAATTTGAAAGACGACGACGCGGTCCGATTTTTGCAATCAAGTTGCAAAAACACAATTTCTTAAAACTCTCTGGTCCCGTTGTTGTCTTTGACCGGACCAGAAAAAAAATATACACTGCACATTTTACTCATCATATATGCACTTTCTTCTTGTACCTAAAATTAAACTATAAACAACTTCCTCTCATATGATCCTTTGCGACCTTGTCAGTCATATCTCGATGAGTTGCGAAAACCCCAACATTGCGTGGGAAGATAACGGCGATAACAACGGCACGTTAAATATCCCATTCCCGTTCCCGCTTTGATCCCACACCGCCGTCCAATTCGACGGCGTCAACGGACTGCTAATCCCATACCCATACCCATCGCATTTCAGCACCTTCTCCTTCTTCACCACCGCCTTTTCCTCAACCCTCTCCTCCTCAACTTCTCTCTCCCTCTTCTTCCCGCCGTCCACGGCGGCGCCGACCTCCAACGCTGCCGGCGCCCGCCATTTTCCGGCCTCGAGAGGAAAGTTCAGAATCGCCTTACTGCCACGCATCTTGAACGCGGCCCTGTCATAAGCCTTTGCCGCCTCTCTAGCGGTGTCGTAAGTTCCCAGCCAAACCCTAGATCCACGGCGCTTCGGATCTCGGATTTCCGCTGCGAACTTCCCCCACGGCCGCCTCCGCACGCCTCTGTAGTGCTTCTCCTCAGCCGCACTGGGCAATTTCTCAGGGAATACAGATTTCTCCGGCTGGCCGAACTCCAGCAACTCGAATTTCTTCACCGGAGGCAGATCGACTTTTAGCGACGGCCTACGGTTCAACTTACCGCTCGAATTGACTACGTCTACTGTCGTGAGATCAACTGTTTGAGTCCTGGTTTCAAATTGGATGAAATCGGTCTGGATTTGTCCGTATTGGATTGGATTGGGGACGGAATTGAAGAAATCTGTGTTGTTAACTTCATTAAAATTTAAGTACTCGGGGAGTAGAAGCGGAGAGTCGTAGTTACTGGAGGTTTGTGAGGAGAGAGATTCAGATTCAGAGGTGGAGAGGTCAGTTAGATCTGAGAAAAAGCTGTTGTCAACAGGAGGGAACTCGCCAAGTAAGTGGAGACTAATGAGCTCAAGGGCTGAAACTTCGTCTGCTGTCGCCATTTCTTTGAGGTACGAGCAAACTGGTTCAAATGTTCACGATTTTTTTTGAATTGAATTGAATTGCTATTTGAGAAGTATTACGTGAAGACGGGTCGAGTCGTGCATAAACTGATCCAGATAAACAAATTTTCCGAAGAGAATTGAGAGAGAACTTTTTGGTGAGAGGGAAATTGGAAGAAAGCTAGAGGGGGAGGAGACTGAATTTGGGGAAAGGGGTGATGGTTAGTGGGAGAGGAGAGTGGGAAGGATTTATATAGAGGCAGGAAATGTCTTCCCCAAAAGAGCCCTTCGGGCTTTGGTTCCACACGGTATTAGACCCGAAGGTTCTGTTGTCCTTTGAAGAATTCTGAGCGTTGGATCCTTTTACAGCTTTGAAAACGAGGGAATCAAGTGCGGGAATCGACGGTATAGATTTAAAAGTAAGTTAATTCTGTCACGTACGTTGTAGTTTCCGGTTAATTCTTAGTAAGTATTTCCCTAGTGTGAGTGTGCCTTCAAATGTGCAACGGTTGGATAACGTGGTTTATAGTATACTATAACTATTTAATCTGAACGTTATATATATTTAAAAAAGAAGTACTTTTAAGAATTGTTAAGAATACTTAATAATAAATTATGAATATCAGGCTGCCACGCACGTAATAAGATCAAAGCTGCATTGATGTTCCAAGGTTCGGAATGAAGTAAGTCATCTCTGTCTAGGTCAATCACGAATGTACTTATTGATTTTAGATTTTCTTGAATTTATTGAGCATGGTTTCAACCGGTAATGATACAATTAACGTTTTAGAACACAAATTGCATGGATTATGATGTTCTAAGAATCAAATATACCAGATTATACTTGACATTCTTTTTTGAAACTTTTTTAAATCAAAACATGGTATTTAAAAAGCTATCTCCCAACTCTATTGGTCAATTACGGATATATATATTTTTCCTTTAAAGTTCCACTTCTCAAGATTTATCGCCGACAAACCAAATCAGATAAAAATATATATAAATGAAAAGAAGTAAAATAAACAGAAATACATTATGCTTGATTAGATTTGTTCTAATCATGAGCTATAATTACTTTCACACGAAAAGATTATGTCAATTTCCAATCCAACAGGACTTGTTCTAGCCAACCCAAGATTCCTAATAGAACTTTAATCTGTATTTTAATGAGGTTTACCTAATAAAGAGCAAATTGTCTCTACTTTGTATATTGCTTTCACACTCTACCTTTATCATTCGAAGCCAATTTTTCTTTTATGTTCCTCAACGTAGGCTGATCATTTTTTAAAGGAAAAATCTAGGAATGCTAAATCCGTTTCCTTGGCATTATCAGTTGAAAAAAATATATTTAGTGTTCTTGGTTTGGTCAGTTCGTACGTAATCTGAACAAAATAGTATCAATTGGGTTGCATTGTATCCTGAAGACAAAATTTTCGGAAGAGGGGTTCCTGGTGAGCGGCACCTGGAGAGAGCCTCTAGTGAGCGCATCCGGGCCCAGATTTTTCCATGAAAGAGTCCAAATTTTTTTTGGCTCTTCCATGGAAAAATTTGGCCGTCGATTGCCGAGATGGATGGCCCGGATGCGCTCTCCAGGGGCGCCCACCAGCATCCCGGGTCCAAAATTTTCATTACTCCGGTCTATACTCGTGGTTCAATCCAAAAGGGGGGAAAATATTGCCTAAAAGATAGCGTTCCTAGAACGTGCCTTGCAACAAAGTGATTCGATTATGTTTTTGTTTTTCCGTTTCAATATCCCTGATGTATTAAATGTGCACGTGGCACTATTTAGTAGACGAGTCTTTCCATGTATTGAATAATGCATTGATGTGGTAGTATCAGGTGTAAATTAGTACTACTCCGTTTGTATATTAGTTAGTATTTGTATCATTACTCTTTTTTAAATGTTCCAAGTTGAACCAGGATGGATGGAATTTTTGTTTTAACACAATATCCATATCTTTTCAAGATTCGGTGCATTATTTTACAAGCTAGACACATGAAATTGATGACGAAATTGCACAATTAGAGGGGAAAAAACTGCTTACATTACAATAAAGTGATTACGATGATCTTTTACAATCAAATCTCTTACAAAATCGCTGCTTAAGATCGCGTATCTTCCACGACGAGGGATCGTATAAACTCATCTTCAACATATTACTAAAAAGTACTTAGTAAACTAGTACGTATTAATAACTTAGTTTATTTCCCTAGATTACGTTTCAGTGATTATGAACCGAGTTAGTCATTCTGCCCCTCATCTTTTACTCAAACAAACACGTTGATTCTGTCTGTATCCAAATACGTAAGAAAATTACAAACCATGTTAAGAAAAATTAAACTACACCGTTAAATGTTTGGCCATACTGAAAATCTGAATGATTGCGTTTAGGTGAAGAGAAGACAAAGTAAAGAAAGACGAGTGGCATGCTTCGTACATACACAAGTATATGTTCGGTCATACACACTCGTGGAAGGGATCAAACCGGCGGATATGCAAGCAAATGTATGATTGGAAGTTAACCTACGAATGAGAAAATGAGGTTACAACATTTGAGCATCTTGTCATGGGATTAACTTTCGACAGTTACAGATGAAGTGCATGCCAGAGAGGAAACGGATGATGTTTTGAGAGAAAAAGAGTTATGGAGATAAGAGCATCCTCATCAGGGGAGACAAATGCCGCTTATGGGTATTTTGTTGAGCCAAAAGGAAAAAAAGGATCCCAAAATCAGCCCCAATAAATTTTTTGCAAATTGTAACTTTGCTACAATAACCCGGTATTTGGGTAGAGTCACTGTTCTCTCGTTTATGATTATTTTAATAAATTTTTTTCTTCTCTCTCTCTCTTTAATTAAAGTAGTGTTTTTTTTTGGGAAGTAAGAGTAGAAAGAAAGAATAGTTTAATATAGTGACGTTAGAATAGAGAGTCTGATTTTTTGAGTTTTTGAAAAAGTGACTTGCTAATTTGTAAAAGGTGTTTTTGAGATTAAATTTGGTCCAATTTTTGTTGAGGCTGATGAGGATGCTCTGTAGAAGTGATCAATTTGCAGGAGTGATTTGCAGAGTACTTTCCAGTGAAGCTTGTTCTGTTAATTAAGTTTATATTACTTGGGAGCAGTGACGGACGCAGGATTGCTATTTTTGTCTAATTTGTGGGGGCCACTCTTCAGTAATTTTACAAAAAAATCTCAAAGTATGCTAAAAATATGTAGAAAATTGGGGGAGCCCCTACTTGGGAGTTATAATGTTTAATTCTAACATTTACCTTCTCTTTTTTTCAGATCCTTTATTATCTCTTCTAATTCGTTAGAGTCGCCCCACTTACAAAGAAATCCTCTTGACTGGAGCCAGTGGAGCGTAAGAACCTTAACGCAGTTGCCTGGTATATTTCTTCGACTTGTATATTTGGTTTCTTTAAAACCAAGTTTGCTTTCATTGACGTGTTTGCATTTACTAATTTTATGCTATAGGTGTCTTTAAGAAAACTTATACTCCCTCCGTCCATTTTTAAGCGTGTGGTTCCGTTAATCCAACTTATTAAAGAAACATTATCATTAAATTTTTCACATCAACTTTGCACTTTTCACGCTACCTTTTACCTCAGCTGTCCAAAAATATTCTTTACTTTTACCCATGTAACTATTTACCCACTAACTTTTCAAGATGGTAAAAAGATAGTTGTACAACTTTTACCCATTAACTTATCAAAACACACACTTATTGAGGGAAATCCCAAAATAGAAATGACGACACTATAAAAGGGGGGACGGAGGGAGTACAAATTAAGATTTCACAAAAATAATCCCATCATCAGGCAAACAATTGCAATAAGAATAAGTACCTTTGGACAAGGGCAAACTTTTTGGTAAGGTCATTTGCTTCCAAAAAAAAGGAAAGAAAAAATGATAGCAGAATTTTAGGATTAATTTGCTTCCAACAAACTGATGAAAAATAGAGCCCAAAGATGAAGGAGAAAAACAGGGCACACTCTTTAGTCAACAAAGCAACAAATATGATAAGTTTCGAGGACAATGACATTCTATTTGGACACGCCAGAAGTGCTTTAACTAAGTAAACAAAGTCACGGTGTCAAGTGTAGGAACCAATCAAAACGACATGATCCACAAAGGAAAAGAACATATCAAAACGACATTAAATGAGAGAAACAGAAATAGATGCTTTGGTTTGAAGGTTTCAAGTTCATAAACAGGGTAGGGCTTCAGGAGACTAGTTCATCTGCAGATATACTTCTCCATCCATTTTGTACTATTTGTCGTTTATAAAAGAAATTATGTTGTTAAATTGGTGAAATAAATTCTAAATTATTATTCACGGAAAGACATTATCACTTGATCCGACCAGTGAGATGACTTCGAAAAAAAGAACAAAATAGTATTGGACGTGTAGAATTGATTCAATTAATGAAATCCAAATGCGAATAGCAGAACTAAATTAAAATACCAAATTTGCGAGTGGACGGTTTTGAGTTTGATTTGTACAACACAGATTATGATAATAGCTAACTATGGTTAAAACAAAAAAAAACAAAATTCAAAAGTATTAAAATGAAGCTATCTTTTTTTCTTTTTCTTTTTTTGTCGCTTAAAACGAAGCTTTCGAGTTGCCATATTTGGTCAGCTTAAAGTTATTTTGCCACATGAACGAACAGAACTTCTGGCAAACAATTGTTGTGAATTGGAGTGTTTGGTCAAATTGAAACCGTAACTTTAAAAAATCTCCCCAATTCCCCTCGACTAGCGAGAGGAATTGGAATGTTTCTCAAAATAAAGGATAAAAACGTTATGAACGCATTTGCTTTTGGCTGGAATTTGTTGTGTTATTATTGAGCCATTGAAGCAGTCAATCGTCACTGTGATTATTAAACCAAGTCTTTGGTCTTAATCATAGCTCAACCTACTCTGGAATTTTTTATTAATGGTTTGCAACCTCAGAGAAATACACATTACCAAGTCAAATCCTTAGATGTGTGAACACACCTAAGTGTGAACACACACGGTATTCGATGCTGCGTCAAAATCATAGGTTCAACAACTACGATTAATTACTGTGGTGATTGTTAATTACTTGCAAGGACATACCGAACGATGTATGAGCCCTAACGCCCGTGCCCTAGTTTTCAAAGTTCTTTTAGAGTCGCTCTCCCTCAAGAATGTCAAAATTATATACACTCGGCCGCCAAACACTATTTATTTAAAATCTAGCAACCACCCACTCGCCGAATTTTATTTTGAATTTTTTTTAATAATCGCCCTATAATTGTATGCATCTGTAAAAAAAAATAAAAATAAATTTAGCGCCAAGTTCAATATTCATGTATTTGAAATGAATATGAATGCACAAGATTGTATGCATCTACTAGTATGACTATATACATTATTGCATTGATTGAATAATACATCTACGATTAGTTTTTTTACACTACTTTTGTAGCCTAACCTCACGGGATTGGCTTGGTGGTCAAGTCTGAGATTAAGGGGCTTCCGCCTCTCTGTTCGAAATCTCATAGGTGCCATCAACTCTAATGTGACATGTTCGTATGAAGCTTAGCTCCAACTTTAATTGGGTCCACCGCTACTGGATGGAAAAATTGGTTCCCCCAGAGATTAGTTAAGATACACGTAAGGTGACTGGAACACTTTGAATTGTCAAAAAAAAGAAATTGATATCACCTGCCATAGATGACGAATAAAAAGTTTAATATCTACCTACCTAGGGTCATTGAAATCCTCGTTCCGTCACTGATCACTTGTTTAATACTCACTCGACTTAGGATAATACGACTAGAAAGTTAATTTGACTCAATCATTTGGACTTAGGCCAATAATTGTAAATAAAGTAGACATCACATATTTTATAGTCCTAAACTCCTAATACAAGTAAAGGCAGAATGTTGATTAATGAACCTGTACCAATGAGGTTTTATCCTGACTCCCGATGACATTATACGCAAATTATGGACAAAATATAGGACACATTACATATGTAATTGTATATTGGTTCGTCTTGTTCAAAAGATACTGTGACAAAGCATTTATGTAACAAATGATTATATGCAAAATCAAAAGTGCTATTTTTTTTTATTTCTTAAAAGAGAATTTCATGAATATTCCATAAGCAAAAACATTATGAAAAAACTATGTAAAGTTTAGATAGAGATAATTCCCGCAATCAGTTTCCGAAAAAAAATAATAATTAGATCAATTTTAATTCCTATGTTACAATAAATAATAACATCGCTAGATATATTTACATACTCCCTCCGTCTCTCGCTCTATTAGTTCTATTAGACAATGTGTTCATACAATTGAGAGAGTCATCGATCTATTTATCCTAAGAAACAGATGAAGATAAAGATAAACAGGAAAGAAGAAGTTCTAAGCCCACAAATGAATCAATTATCCTATATTGGTTACCAATTCATAAACTAAACTATTGAGCAATCATACAAAAAGTAGAATATACAGCTAGGTTTGGCCTAATTTTTTAGAGTAATACTAATAAAACTTTGGTTTTTTTAATAATTACAAAATTTACGGTAAAAACATTTTAAAAAATTGCAAAAGATAAAAGGCACTGAATTTGAATTATTTTACTATTTAGTGAACAATATAAGTTTTACTACGTCAGAACTTTTAATTTGTAGATTTATCTAACGAGCCAATAGCAAAATTTGATGCAAAACTAATAAAAGTTCATAAACTGTATGGGAAACAACACAAAAATAAAGTTAGGCCGAACCCTCACAGAAATAGGCAAATACCTGATATTTTTCACACCTTAGAAGGAAGTAAAAAAGGTATCCAACTGTGGATAATGAAACCTGCGGCTTCTATCTCCTGGATCCCTTGATAAAGTCAGATTTTTGTTTTGTTACACTAGACCTAGCTTTCCCATTCTTTTTATTTACGTCAAGTTGAGAAAAAAGGGGTCCGCTCGAAATAGTTAAGTTACTGAGTTCATTTTTGTTCAAATGGGATTGGAGAAAAGCCATCGCTAGCTTCCAAGCTGAAGGAAAACGCTGGTGAAGCTACATGGAACATAAAGTCATAAACAGGTTTGCATGGTGCTCTATTTCTTAGCAATCAGACCCACAAACTATCATCGAGAAGGTATTTTTTTGTTGGCTAAACGATAGGTTGTTAAGGGTTCGAAGTTAGTAGTTACAACGGGAGTTGAGCACCTCCTCGATGATGACTCAAATCAATCTCATTAGCCGTGGTGTTTGACCATCGAGTAAAATTCAAGAATACAACTAAAAATCAAAATACATACAGGTATTTTAGATTCCTGATCGTTAGCTCAAGTAAGGAAATATTTTTGCACGAAATCCAATGACAGCACATCTATCTGTTTAAAAATTGCACGTAGTTTCGTAGTTGACTATGAATTTGGGACGGAGGGAGTAATAAGTCGAATGACACTTTTGCTCAAGAGAGTTCTGAGAGAGCCACATCAACAGCCAGAAATTTCAATTTCAAATCATTTGATTCTATTTATGTTCAGAATACCTAGCTCTTCTTTATATATCTTCGAAATTGAATATTCAAATTGAAAGTTAGGACTAAAATTAAAATTGACGGCATCATTCAATGCAAATATATGATTGTTGCAATTTCAAGGAATCCCTTAATTTGAAAATTAAAATATTATGCTGTGATCTGGGAGATATATCCAATTTCCAAAGGAAAGTCATACCTTTTCCTCCCTTTATTCTCATTATCTCTTCCATTCGAGAATTTTTTTGTATCTTTATGTATGCGTGTTGTAATCTATGCTCTAGGTAATGTCAAACAATTTATAGTGTAGTGGACATCATGGGGGCTATTTTTATTTTTGGAAAGAGAATTTTATGAATCAATGAATGAGCTCTGGACGTTTTTGGAGAGTTCCGACTATAAAAATGAGTTTAGAAGATTACAAGGATCGTTTTTGAAACAAGTTGAAAATTCCCGTTCAGAACTAAAAACTTGTTGCTGGCAGGCCCACGGACGCTTCTGGTACAATTTAAGAGAATAAAAATGAGTACATAAGATTTTATGGATCTTCTGGTAAAAAGATAAATTTTCCGCCGAGAGCTTAAAAATGATGGTTGGTGGATTCCGAGATAGATCTAGTATGATTTTGAGACTGGAAACAGGATTTCGAGACTCTAATGGTATATTGGTAAAAAATTGTAAAAGTTGATTTCGGGGCCGAAAACAATTGTTGGCGGGCCCTGGGATGCATTTGGATCGGCTCCGTAGGCATAAATTATTTTGGGTGACCTTGAGGGTCATTTTGGTAATTTTCTCGTGGAGTTGACTTCGGGGCGGAAACAGCTATTGGCTGACCCGCTACACTTCTGGATTTGATATGGACGAGAAAATGGGTTTTGGAGATATGGAGAGGTATTTTTGGAAGATTTGGAAAAAAATTCAGCCTGGGGCTGAGGGCGATTGACGGCGGGCACCGGACGTATCCAGTACAATTACATAGTTTTAAATGAATGCAACATGCAATATGAGCTATATTGAATGCATAGTAAAAATCAATGTTCGGATCTTGCGCGAGAATCCAAGGGGTGTAAAATGGTGTCCGAAGGCAATTTCAAGTTTAGAGAGTTTACGATAATGTGGAGGATAAATTTGGAGAGTTATGACTGGGAGGACCCTCATTGGGTTGCTTACGTATCCCCTGACGCTAAAAGGAAATCAGGTTAAACGTTGTTTGAACTAATGTCCTGTTTTGAAATCAAGGTTGCTGTAAGCCAATGGAAACTTCTAGTGATAAAAAGGGTTCACATACGGTCCCACTTAAAACCCTTTCGCTAAAGCTTGTAGTATGCATCGCTTTCTTCGATAGATTTCGAAAGCTTGACAGGCCGAAAATATTTTCGATACAACCCGTAGCTAGGGGTTGCGAGGGCTTTTGAATAAAATCACAAAATACACATGTGATAATACCGGATAAGGGGTGAGTCGCATTAATGTCTCGAAGGTCAGAGTCCAGCACCGATAAATCGCAAGACTCGTCTTGATTAAAAGGGTTCATTTTATCGCCATTTTATTATCTGCTGACCCACATAAGAGTCTTTTCAATCCGTAAAGGTAATGCAGTTTACTCAAAAATATTTCAAAGCATCCTCACCGACCTTTTTTGTTTTATGACGTTTTTTATCTGAACCCCGAATGGAGAATATTGGATAGAAATTTCGCTGAGAATATAAGATCACCCGAATTTTTTGAAGAAATTTGGGTATATTCTCTAGCGGATTATGAGTGAATCGACTACGTCGGAGGTCGGGCAGAGTTTATGAAGGGTGTTTAGTTCCAAGATTTCTTTTGAGAAAAATCTGGCAGAGCTTCTGTGCGATTTTGGATTCCGGTATTTCTTTAGAGAGAGATTCGACAAATCTTGCGCACAGTATCAGACCGAGCTTGGCCGGGGCAGAGTAGAGCTCACCCTTGGCTTGGGATTTCTCGGAGAAAGGACGGGTTTTTGCTAACAAAGAGCTCCTCGAAATTTCACTGAAGCCATTCACTGAGTAAGGCGTACACAGAAGGAGGATAGACTCAACATAGCCCGCACCATTGCAGAATATGGTAATAAACAGGCCATACCATTACATTGTAAGAGTAGATCAGATGCATTTTCTAGTTCTTTTTACAAAGAGCACAACTCCCAACCAAGGCTTCATCTTCAGTTTAATACCAAAACACCGATTGTTTTTACTTCGAAACAACGCCGTTTTCGAAAAAAGAGAATGGCAAAATGGGTTTAAAAAAAAAAAAACACTGTTCATCCTAACACTACATGCTTTATATGCATCTAAGATATTTCTTCTGATAAGTAAGTTCTTAACATGTAGATATTCTATCCTGAGCAGCAAGCGAAACAAATACCTCAACCTTGTGTAGGCAACTAACTACTTTTCCGAAAGAGATGGCATTTAGGGCCTAAATTGTTCATGTTATATTGGCTGATTCTTTTGTATTTTTCAAACCATGACTTGACTGAGAAGGAGCTTGAACTGGGATTCCATTTCCAGCTTAGGGTGTCGGAGCCATTGGAGTTGATTATTTGGCCATTGAGAAGTACAAGCCAATCTTTCAATTGGACCTTCTCCCACCCATGTAACGCTTTTCTGAAATTTAGAGTCCAAGAATGCATGGGATTCATGATTGTATACAGGTTTCCTAAGTAGATAGCTTGAAAAGTCTATGAAAGACCTCTTTAAGAGTAGAGATACCAAGCCAAATATCATACCAATAATTAGTAGCAATGTAGCAGAACTTGAGCTCATTTTAATCCAGAAACCTTTGTTGACAATAGAAGCTGATGTTGAGTACCCTTCATCCATTGGACATACATATATCCTCCTAAAGCTTGGATTTGTATTGGGAATGGTAACGACTAGGCCACCAATGAGGTGCTAACTCTATCGAAAGCATGTAAATCATACAAGAATTACATAATGAAGCGCAGCGGAATACCAACACGAACAAGAACCCGAACACCGTCTTCTATCCTCATTGCGCACAGAAGATTACTAGATCCTACTCTTAATATCCAAATGGAAAATCCTAGGGTTCATAGATGGAAATCCTAGAGAGAGAAGATATTGATAGGAGAATATTTTGGGAGAAGGAGAGAACTAGAATTTTAATTATTTTCTTGTAGGTCTCTCAAATATCTGCCGGACTATGTTTATAGACAAAGTCATAGAGTTTAAATTCTCTTTAAACTCTCCCAACAGATAGAGATAAGAGTCCACTCATATCATCCTTCTAACCAACCCAATCACTTAACCCCTGTGGATGACCCGTGTGGGCTGGGTCTGGTCCAACCGACCCATATTTACTAACATCTCCCATCCGTACACATTGGGCTTTTAAACAAATATCTCATCCATATCAATCTTATCAATTCTCTCTTCATACAACGAAATGAGGCCTGCGACTGACGAGAAAAACAAGTTAGATAGGAGTACCATATTAAGCTTTCATCAAACTAACAAGGTACATCACTCCAAAAGATCTCATCATTTACCTAGACAAATCTTGCCACATTGGATCGAGCATCTCCAATCCCTCTTGAGTCCTAGCTCAGAGCGATGCTCAACCCCTTTGCATTGTTGTTCTTCAAATTTTAAAATTATTTTTTATTTTACTATAGAGTATATAAAAAGATACAAACTTATGCCGACACAAAGCACAACCAATCGAATAAATAAATGTGAGCCATTTCGGAAAACCAGTTGTGATTTGTAATGTTTGATCTAGGGATGACAATCTCGACCGAACCGATGGGTATCCGAACCATAACCGGTTTTTTTTCCCGAACCATAACCGAAATATTTCCCATGGGTGTGGGTATGGTAGGGGATGTGAGATAACCGAACGGGTCCGGTTCGGTTCTGGTTTGAGCTGATAACCGAACTGTTTCCCGAGCCGAACCGAACCGGATATAGGTAATTATAAAATTACCCTTCATATGTAGAAGTTTAGCTTGTGTATAGCTTCAGTGTATTGGATTTCTACTTAGATGTATATTAGTTTTGCATTTAAAATATCTAGATGCATATCTGCATTTCTTTTTAATTGACGGATCTGTGGCATTTCTAGTTTAACTAATTTTCATATTTGAATTTCATTCATAATTATTTCATTTTTATTTTGTTTTCTAATTTAGCGGGAAGTACCCGAATTGAACCGATCCCCTATTGGTTCAGTTATGGTTTCAATTTCCCCTACCCGTTCGGGTTTTGGTTCGGTTCTGGGTACCCATCTAATTTTGGGTAATGGGTTCGGATATGGCAATACCCGAACCGGACCGACCCATTGCCATCCCTAGTTTGATCTGTGTAATTTTTGTGGCAATGAAAACATATCATTTGTTGTACTTATGTTGGTTATGAGATGCCGAATTTGTCATTTGTCATCTTTCTTTTCGGAGAATGTACCGTTGTGCATAGAGATGTTACTTGTTTTGTTGACTGAAACTGCAATTGCATAGAGATGCCGTCTCGGACATCCTGTAAATTGTTGATTACTTGTTCCAACTTTGGGGTTTGAACCTGGAATCTTAAATTTAAGAAAAGCTTTTATTTGTTAGACTTGTTTTGTGAAAAGGAGGTAGTACGTGAATCCTGTTGAGAGTTTTGCACCTTGCATTGAACTACATCTGTTGGATTGAAAGGGGGTTATTGAACTAGCTAAGGGTTGGTCTACAAAATGCAGATCCAAAACAGAAAATAGACTAAATGGTCAGGTTCATCAATGAAACTACAGCTTCCATAGGACACGACACGGGATACGGACACGACACGATATAGGTTATTAAGAACACTAATCAAAGGTTTAATCCAAGACATTGGAACATTCACAGGACACAGAGTACGGACATGACACGATCAAACACAAGATATGGACACGATACGATCAAACACAAGATACATCCATTAACAATGTTCATGAGAGAAACTGCAATTGAACTACTGGTGATCAAAAGTGACAGCAACACTTAACAGACCAAAATTTTGATGATCAAATACATAAAATTTTTACATATCCAACTAACATCGATAGTCATCAAATTCAGAAATAAAAATACATATGCATCATGTCCATAAAACAAGCAAGTGAACTACTCTTCACTATTATCATTCACATTCATCATTGCCATAAAACTTTGTTGTCCTCCACACCCTTGCCTTTGAGTTTGTGGTCCTCCCAAATATTGAACTTGAGCTTCCAACAAACTTGTTTGTTCTCCTCCCCAAACTTGACTACCCGCAGTTGGAAAAGATGGCATAAATTGGTTGAAGCTTGTTCCGGTCGGGCATAAATTTGGAGAAAATGGGAAGACGCTTCCGCCTTGGGCCATATTTGGTAGCAAATGAAAGGGCATCATGTTTGGCCACATTGATTGCCCCATGTAGCTTGGGTGAACCTGCCCAACAATAAAAAGGGATTACGAATAACATTTACATGAATTAGGAATTGTGCAATTAAAAAAAGTTTTCTTACATTTATATTTGCAGCACTCTCTTGTGTCCCGAACCCATGGCCAACCGCAATCCCGTCTACCTCCTGAAATTAAAAAATAGTGTAAGTATTACATGTTCATTACTAGTAACCAAGAAAATATAAAGAACTTATACCTTGGCTTTTTCCTTGGACAATGTCTTCTTTTTTGTTACTTTTTTCTTCTTTACGGCTTTTTCCACAGTATCTTGCTTCCTTTTGCACTGCGGTCTCCCTTTTCGTCGAATGCCTTCCGGGTCAAGTACGCTCTGTTTGGAAGGTAGAACCTCACCTCCAAGTGAAAAAGGAGCATGAGGAGCATCCGGAACCACGTTACTTTCACAAACAACCGAAGCTTCCTTCAACTCTTCTTTTAGCTCGCGTACCCTTGTCATCACCATATCATACTTCTCTTTCGAATCTTCCGCTAAGGCGGCAACCTCATTAAAAAGATTGCACATGCTGTCATCCTGTTGTGTTTCAATTGGCGTTTCTGACTTATCGTAACCGATCCGAATTCTAGTGTGGACCTTTTTCACATTTTTGCACCATCTTCTCAACACATACTTGTCAGGCACTCTTTCCACTCTCCTTTGATGCCACACCATCAATTGATGTTTACACACCATTCCTCTAGACTCGAATAACTAACAATTACAATGGGCCTCATTGGTTTCGGCATTAAAAACTACAGTAAATGGCACCCACCTCCTCGTTTTCTCTTCTCCTTCTCCAAATGTGACTTGCTCGCTTACCTCATATTCTCCTTCTCCTTTTTTTTCACACACACACTGAAGTTTCCCAACAAATTCGTTACGAAACTCCTCAACCTTCTAATTGGTGTAAGCACTACAAAATTGTTCCTCCAACTCGCTTTCAGTTATTAATGGGTAGTAAGTGCTCCAACTTTTAACATCTTCCAGATGTTCACTTTCCACCTTATTTGCCAACGCATTTTCATATTGTTCTACAAATTGTTTCAAGGTCGTCTTCGCATGAACATAACCATCGAAATAAGCATTCATACTTTCGCTTCATTGAGTGGAGGACATTCCCGCCCAAAATACATCTTTCAAGTAAGCAGGCACCCACTGTTCCCTCTCCAAATACAACCTCTTTAGCCATTCGTTACTTTCAAGCTCGTACTTTTTGATGAACCCACCTCAAGCATCCTTAAATTGTTCTATTGTCAATGAATCATAAATTGCTTTGCGTATGACCAACTAATTTTTTCATAGTCATTGTACCCATTCAACTCTTCCGGTATCTTCTTCATAATGTGCCATATGCACCACCGATGTCGGGTGTCGGGGAATACATTTTCAACAACATTCTTCATGGCCATACATTAGTCGGTAATAATTGCTTTTGGAGCACAACCCTCCATGCATGTCTTCCAAGTATTGAATAACCACGAAAATGTTTCTGTGTCTTCATGAGAGATGAGCCCGCATCCCAATAAAATTGATTGCCCATGATGATTCACGCCTACAAATGGAGCAAAAGGCATCTCATGTCTATTTAGCAAGTACGTTGTGTCAAAAGTCACAACATCACCAAACTCTTTGCAAGCTACCCTACTCCTTGCATCAGCCCAAAATACATTTCTTAGTCGACCTTTTTCATTCAAATCCATATAAAAAAAGAAGTCCGAATTGTCAGCTCTCATTCTCATGAAATAACTGTGCATCGCTTCGGCATCTCCTTCCACAAGCCGTAAACGTCGTTGTTTGTCCAAATAATTTCTGCAATCCTGCTGAAGATATGGAAGCTCACCAGGTCCCCCAGCCTCAACCTGCAATGAGTCAAAAGTCTCGCACAATTTGATCCCGGCTCGATCATTCACATCAAGCCTTTTTTTTACGTCTTCATTGAGTACCCTATTGCACCTGAAAAACCTAGCCTTCCCCGGGCTTTGTTCATGATTGTGCTCCAAATAAACTCGGTTTAACCTCCACTTTCCATCCGGGTATAGAACAACAGTAATGTGAGCTGGACAATCAATTTTTGATAGCTGACGTGGTTTGACCGGGTTGCTAGTTGTCACCCTTGCCTTTCCAGCATGACTGCATGAAAAAATTACGTTCTTCAATTTTCCATCTTTCCCCTTTCTCGATGTTCTTGTAGCCACAACAAATCCTTTTTGTTTAGCATATTTGAAGTAATACAAATGAGCATCCTCCGATGTGTCGAATGACATTCTCTCCTTCGGTTCTTCAACTCTATCTTCACAACTTTCTGTTGCCTCATTCCCATCCTCAATAGTATGTATCTCATCACACTCTTCATGTTCACTATCTCCATTCCATACCTCTTCTTCTTGTACACACTCTCTATTTGGAGGCATTGCCGATGGAACGGAATCAGGCGACATCATCTATGGTTCAGAAACAAAGAAAACTAATTAGATACACATCAGTTGGATTAAAATATCATACTGTTCTTAAAAAAATAAATGAAGGTGCCACAATAATAAATGACGGACCAATGTTATTTTTTTTGAAATAAAAAGTTAGATTTAGACATCACACTATTCTTAAAACCTCAAATTGGAACCCTAGTTTTTCAATTAAGGGTTATCTCTACGAATTGAAAATATCTGTGTCTGATACACATCTACGAAATAAAAACTATATATTTTGCTCAAGAAAAATCCGTATCAATAGTATAACCTAATCACGGTCACCAGTTCCACAAATTTAGCACCAAAGAACATCAAAATTATAAATTTTCTGCAATGTTATATCTGATATAATCTACATAACAAAACAACATAAAGAGTAACCAAATTATGATTACCAGTTACAAAAATCGAAGACCCGACGACCCGATTCTTGAGAAATTGATAATAAGGGTAAAACACATCTAACAAATTAGAGAGAGAGAGAGAAACCTGTCGGGTCTTGTACGAATCAAAGCGAAATTGATAATAAGGGTAAAACACATCTAACAAATTAGAGAGAGAGAGAGAGAAACCTGTCGGGTCTTGTACGAATCAAAGCACTTCTTGTATGGAGGCGACTTCTTGGTGTGGTCGGCGGTGGTGGTGGTGCTCGGGTGGTGGCTACCGGCTGGACTCGTTCTCTCGCTGTCTCTCTTCTCGGTATGGACTGAGACTTTGGGGGGAAGAGGAAAAGAGGAAGAAAAGAAAATGCGCGATCTTCAGATTTTGAGTTTTGAGTTTTTCTCTTTTTAAGTGAAACGGCGCCGTTTTGGTAGCTGCTGTGTGGGTTTGGTGTGTAGGTAGCATTATTCGAAAACAAACATGATCCAGAGTATGGCATCATATGTTCTCATTTGGGAGTTTATAGTATTTCCTCTATTTCTTTCTTATTGTGGGTGAATGTTGGCAGTTAGATTTTATAAAAAATCTTAGATTTTATCAAATCTCTTCCTCAATTGATAAAATCAAGTGTTAGATTTTATCAAATCTTGATTTTATTATTTGGGAAACTCAGCCTTTATTTATTTTAAAGCTTAGAAAGTGGTTTCCGGCGGGACATTTGATTATGTCCAGTTGTGATCAATAGTAGGTACACTAATTAATACTCCATATTGGGAATTTGAATGACACATCTTACATGTCTTCAGGCACGAGCACGCTTCTAGATTGTCATGCATGTTCCAAGATGGAGAAATTGTATTTAGCTTGATACATGGACATTTCAAAAAGTGGGTGATTTGTCGAAGTAGCCTTTTTTTTCCAAACTAATTGGACAACTAGGCTACTTTTCAAACATATTTTAAAAATAGCACATAGTGCATTTTGAAAATGCGCTATAGACGTTAAGTGCCAACTCGGCACGCCAGGTCAGCAAGTCAAGCTCCGTGTGTAAACTATAGTGCATTTCCAGAATGCATTATCTACTATCGCGCATATTGAAAATGCACTATGCACGTTTCTAACATTTGATTTTCGTGCAAAGGGTATCACAACAATTGAAGTTCGTGGCGTTTCAACATTTGAAGTTTGTTGCCCTACTTCCAAAATGCATTCTTTTGTTGAACTTTTTTTTTCTTGGTATTCATATTATTAGATTTAATTTAGTTGAAATAGGTACGCCACGAAACGTGTAATCTTTGTTGGTTTTTAGAAAGACAAGACCAAACATCATAATAAATTTAGTGATAAAGTACAAAATTTATAGTATTAGGGGAGAGTAAAATAAAAACAAACAAGTTGATATCCTTCACATAGATAGATCATGTGCAGGTACATTGGTACTAAAATTGAACATGGTGGACAGTGCAATTGATTAAAAGTCTCAACCCTCACGTACATAAATGAAATGAGATTACACATTTTATATATGAACTACAAAATTAAGATGATGACGGTCCTCCCATTCTTCCGCACCTTCACCTGTTGTGACCTCTCTCGCCACATAATGAGCAGGTCTGTGGCAGTTGAGACTCCACCCAATCCATCTCAGTTTGCAATCGATTTACTCTTGGCCTCCCTCTACCATGGAGACGTTCTTTGTCAGGAAGAACTGTTGGGCCATTGTATGGTGGCCAGTATCGTACGTCCGGTAGTGGCTTGAATGTTAAAGACCCATACATGGAAATTGTCGTGTCAATTGACCAGTACTTGTTGAAGTGTTAACGAGGGTCTAGCTGCATTTTATTGCAAACAACAATCACATGCGAACATGGCTGTAGACACCCCAAATTTGGCCTACGAAGTTCTTAGATGATGATACGGACCAACAAATACCTTGAAAATAATTTGGAAACAAATGCTCTCAAGATTTTTCCAAACTCAAACTCGTCAAACCAAATTCGCACACCCAATTTAAGTCTTTAAGTCTTATATGCCTCTAGAGTTGAATTTCTTCTGTCCTTAAAACCCATTTATGATTTGTCCAGTACCTCAATAATTCCATCAATTGCAAGCCAAAGTCCAAGAAAGGTATATATATTTCAAACATTTTCTTTTAATCTGGTTCCTTGAATGAATTCCCTAGAGTTATGTCTCAGTAATCTATACTGATGATGTATCAAAACAGGGAATAAAAGTGATTACAAAACGAGTTGTTAGGGTTTTGTAAACTGGAACAGAACCTGGGTGCCCAAGTTCCCTTGGGGGTATCCAAGTTCTGTTCATATTATTTTCAAAGCAAAATATCATGTTTTACTGGGATCCATGATTTAATTTCTATTTATTCATTTGTTCCTCTTGAA
>JAXBDA010005311.1:0-25034 GCA_036023075.1 Gaultheria prostrata
TGAAAGGAGAAGAGGGAATCGTGAAGTTCTGGTATGATGTGTCTGCTGTTTTGCGTCATAGGATATAGGTGAATTTTTGTTAAATTGTGAAGGGTAAAATTGGGAACTTACACTTTTAATCATCCCCAGCTGTTTCTCTCGCTCGAAATCGCACCAAAATTGGTGAGAAAAGGAAATGGCAGTAGATGGGGATTAGGATTCTCACTCTTCCCCACCTTTTCCCTCCAATTTGAGCATCCAAACATAGGAGAGAGTCCTCCCCCCCTCCAATTCTTTTCTTCTCTCTTCAAATCCTTCAATCCAAAGGAGGTGTTAGAGTATGTACTAGGTTGTATAATAAAGTCAACCATAAGGTCCATAAGACGGATTATTGGAACCGGAGACTGAGAGGAACAATATGCTCCCTTCATTTACAACTGCAATGTTATAGACACTAATTAATGAGAATTGATATTGACACTTATTTTTTTATTTATTAACACTCCTTTTTTTTTGTTTATAAAGTGTAAGAAGTGTAAGACTAATTTCACTTAATAATGACAAAAAATAGAGTGTCAATAGAGAAAAAGAGAGTGCCAATATAACTTCCCTAATTAATTTAGAGCATCAATATCAGCTTACCTAAATTCACTTTTAAGCAAAAATAGAGAGTTAATCCCCCCAAAACCTCAAAAAACCAGCCTACTTATCTTTCCTCACCAATTTATTTTCGCTACAGTATCTGAACAAAATTGGTAAGCTATTGTTCACGCACCAAAGGCACTGTTCACGCACCCAAAGACACTGTTCACTTTTTTTTTTTATTACTTTTGGAAGAGTAGAAGTAGAAATAAAAAATAGTTTAATATAGTGAAGTTAAAATAAAGAGTCTGATTTTGTGAGTTTTTTGAAAAGTGACTTGCTAAATTATGAAAGGTGTATTTGGGGTTAAATTTGGTATTTTGCTTATTGTACATTTTAACACATCAAAAGAGTACCAATAATGCAAGATGCAATACATGTGACTCATCAAATAAAAGAGTGACACATGTACATTTTAGCACATTAGATAGTAGTGTACTATCTCAATTAGCGTCCGTAACATTATTGTAGTGGAGTACTCCTACTATTTATCTAGACTGGACTGTGCAGTAATAGAGCTAGAGTCACCCCCGATCCAATCTCCACCGTCAATTACCCACCCGTGACGGATAAGATCACAGCCGTTCGCCGCAGTTCTTGTTACTGTATCAGACACCCCTCGTCCACGTGGCATTTAACTGCTTTTAAAATCCGGATTTGAAGTCCGGACAATAAATATTCGCCCACACATTAGAAAAATTCCCCAAACCACACTGGGGGGTTCGAAGTGTGAGAAATCGTTGAATCAAGAGAGAGAGAGAGAGAGAGAGAGAGAGAGAGTGAGAGGAGCAAAAAAAAAACCCACTTGAAGTAGAACTGCGTGAGCTCCAAATCACCTAATGGAGTGGCTCAAAATCACTGTAAGTATCAAATCCTCCAGTTCATATTTCTCATTTACTTCACAATTTTGAATTTTTAGTGTTTGATTTTGCTGCTCTGTTCATATGCTTATTAGGTAAAGACTGCATTTCTTTTGCAGCTTAGGGTTTTGTTAGTCAGTCTCCTAAAGCAATCAGTAACATTGCTTTAGTCTTTTTACTTTGTTGTTTAAGAAATTCTATAACTTGCTTGTAATTTTGGTCCTCTGTTGATATGCTTATTAAGTAAAGACTGCATTTTTTGTGGGTAGATTAGGGTTTTGGGAGTCTCCTAGAGCAAATCAGTAAACTTTCTGTCCTTCGGGCGGAGGATAATGTGTAAAGGGTGTATCCATATCAAAAAAAGTGTATTATTATCCCTGAAATGTGTACTGAAATCTGAAATCCGAACTCGTTTGTCTCACATATTACCCCTATGCTACGCCTAGTAGGCGGAGGTTAGCAAGACTCCTTTTTATTTAGTGTTTTGAGAAATTCTACTAGGACTTTCTTTTGGGGTATTAGTTGCTGACTATGTTAGGATACTTTAGATCTTGTTAGGGCTTGTAGAGTTTTTCCATTCCTGTTTACTCATAGTTTTGAGCATAGATGATTTTACCCAAGACAAAAAATTATAAAGCAAGACAAAAATTTTCCATAATTCTCATTGCACCTTCAAATATCAAAAAATAATTTCACATCTCTTAGATTCCCCGTTTGTTGTCGGAGGAGAGTGTGGTCTTCCCCTCAAATAGTGAAATGTATCCCACAAAGTGCAGCAGGCACCACAGTGTAAATCAATGAACATAATTAAAGTCGTGTTGTCGGGCAGGGCGTGGGACTGAGGATTGGTGATTTACTTATGCTTGGTTTGGCATTCTATTGAATTCTTTTAACTGCAATATAGTAACTTTGGCAGTGTTTGTAATTTTGACAGAATTTGTTGCTGGAATAAGCTGGACAGTTTTTTTGGTGACCAAAGAGATTGTTTTGGATTTGGCATCATTTTCAATTTGATCAACTATGGGTGAAGAGACGTTGGCTGAAGTTGCCGAGGTAGTGGCAAATGGGACTATCTCATTGGAGCAGAAGGATGTAGATGTTCCCCAGAAGAAAGAGGAAGAAAAGACCGGTACAATTGAGCAGAAGAGTGAAGATGATCCTCAGAAGAACGAGGAAGAAAAGGATGGTGTAAAAGACATGGAAGAAGATGGCAAAGATGACGAGAAAGTTGAGACACAGAAAATGGATGTGGACCCAGTGGGCAAGGAAAATGAAGAAGAGAAAACCGAAGAAAACGGAAGTAAAGAGGAGGGAAAGGAAAGGAAGGAAGGAGGTGGAAGTGACGCAATGGAGGAGGAAATTGAAGTAAAAGAAATTGAGGAGGAGAAGGTGGATGAATTGATTGAGGTTGAAGGGAGGGCTGAAAAGAGTAAACAAAAGAAAGCTTCAAAGAAGCGTGGAAAGGGGAAGAGTACTGGGAAAAAGAAAAAGAAAACTAAGGAGACTGAGGAAGAAGAGACAAAAGAAGGTGAAGGAAGTAAAGGAGAGGAAGAGGGAGAGGAAAGTAAGGAAGTTGCTGAAAGTGAGGCGATGGATGAGGAGACTAAGGATAGTAAGGAAAAGGTTGAGGAGAAGGTAGATGGATTGAAAGAAAAAGACGAAAATCCTGAAAAAGGTAAAAGAAAGAAAGGTTCGAAGACGCATGGTAAAAAGGAAACGGAAGAGGAAAAGGAGCAGAAAACCCCCATGACTCCTGCAAGTGATCGCCCCGTACGTGAAAGGAAATCTGTAGAAAGGCTGGTCGCATCAATTGATAAAGAATATGTCAAGGACTTGCATATAGAAAAGGTGCTCCTTCAATCGTACACTTTGCAGTTGATTTTTGAAATTAAGCTCAGTTTTGTCAGTTCTTGTCTAGATTTATTTCATTTTTTTGAATTGCAGGGCCGCGGTACCGCACTGAAAGACATTCCCAATGGTATAATTCTAACTTCTTTATTTCCTCTAGTTATGTTTACTAGTTACAATTAGGCAAGGTCCCTTCTGATGGTATGGTTAACGAATTGGAAGTCAAATTGTGGCAATTGATAATATCTCCAGTTAGCATGTAGCAAAAGGGAAGCAAATGTTTTCAGAAGTGGATTCTCTGTTTTCAATATTCTTACCTTTCTGCTAGCTTTTGTGTTTGGTTTCTTTTCTAATTCTCCATAAAAGTCCGCAGCTTGCCCCCAACAACCCCGTTTGCGTATATATTTCCCAAGTTTCATTGTACACTATGAACTTTGCTTGGATTGAAAGGTGTTCGAGTTCTTTCTTCCTCCAGCTTTTTGTGCAAGCTGCTGCATGTGGCACTGCAAGTGCATGGAATCCATCCGAAATGAAGACAACAGTACTCGGATGGACGGGCACTAATCTGCTACTAATATCGAGTTGGAGAAAAACTAGAATGTAAACTCATTGTGCTATTCATGATTGAGCCAGTTTATGAGTGGACACTCTGGTCAGTAGAGATCCCTTGAGATATATGTAATGTAACTGAGAGATACAGTGGTGGATGCTCCATGTACCTTGTGTGCAAGTCTCTAGTTGTTGCGACAGTAAAGTTGTTGTATTAGGTCATAGTAGGGTGATCTTGGAATTGGATAAGAGCTGGTTGTAAAACCATAATGGTGGCATCAAATTGTCACTTGTGTTTGTACTCCTTGATGAAAATAAACAGCAAGTAGAGATAGCTTTGGGTTGTAGCTTAGGAGGGTCTCAAGGATGGTGCTCGAGTGCTGTTGCAACAATGTCATCGCAAGCTTTACTTTTAGTTTCCATGGGTGTCAAGTCAGAAAATCACTTAAAGGTCCAATGCTTGAAATTGTTGACCTGGAAGTGTTGAACAGTGATATTTTATCAGCAGTCACAAAGCCATGTAGCACAAGTCTTCTATGAAATGCTTTTTGACTTCTTTATATTTGCTGTTTTCATGTGTTTTGTTGTGATTCTATGCATTTTAAGAAGCTAGTTTTATCCATAAATTGGTCAAGTTGGTTGAAATCATGTAGTTGCTCCTTATTTTTCCTTCGGTATTTTGTGCTAACTCAATAAATAAATAAATGTGGACTGTGTCATTTTCTGAACCATTCTGTTGCAGTTGCATACAAATTATCAAAAAGGAAGACCGATGAAACTATCAAGTCGCTTCATATGATTCTCTTTGGAAGGAGGGGAAAGGTAATTTTGTAATAACATTTCCATTCAAGATTACATTTAGAAAGTCGCGCTCGTAAACACTTCCGTGCATTGCAGGGTCTTGAATTGTGCAACTGAGGTCAAATAACTCTTGTAATTAAAATTGCTAGGAAAGAAATTATTTAAGGTTCCTTGATAATTTTGTGAACCTTCGTGCATTCGATAATGTCTGTAATGATTGTGATCAATATTATTCCTTGTAGCATGACTTAGTAGAACCAAGAATCCTATATTAATTCGAGGGAGGTAATCTCTTAGTTTGGTTTCCCCATGATTAGAAATTAACGTGCTTCATCTACCACTTAGTACTGCCAACTACATGCATTGCTGTAGTGGTTCCCATTATCTTTATTCGTTGAGCATTCAATTTTCTGGTCTATCGAGGGAATTAGGGACAAGAAAATGAGGAAGAATAGCATAGAAAAAAATGTTATACCATCTTACTGTGCTTATTTTCGTTATGCAGGTGGTTCAATTCAAGAATAACATTTCCCGGTTTTCTGGCTTTGTATGGAATGAAAATGAGGTAAAGAATCCATTCTTCTACTCTCGATATGTATATAAAGAATAAAGAGTCCATCTGAAAGGGATTTTCAAGTCTTTTCTACGTACTGATTATTTTTGTTGTTGTATTTTTCTTACTTATTGCTTTCATATCATTAGCCTACGGGTCCACTATTTGGGTGCTTGTCGTTAGGACTAGTGATAGAAACAAACTTTGAGCTTCTGGATTTTAACTTTTGCAGGAAAAGCAAAAGATTAAATTTAAGGAAAAACTCGACAAGTTTGTCAAAGAGAAGTTGATGGAATTCTGCGATGTGCTTGACATACCAATTGCCAAATCTACTACGAAGAAGGTTTGTTGGTATCTTACTGCTACACATCACATGGATAGTTATGTTGGATTGCCCTTGGATTCTATAATTGGTCATTTCCGGATGCTTGTCATTCCCAAATTAAAGCATAATGACATGGTGGATGATCAACAAAGGCAGACATTCACATGTACTTGTGCTCATGCTAGGCATATTTGGCATTAACATACTGTTTACATAATTGAAGTGAGTGTGTTACTGCATCTCTTTGCAGGTTACTATAGTAGGTTAACCGGTTAATTAACAGTGTAGTCTAAGCCATGATAACCATTTAGGTGAGCATGTTTTTCGCGTACAGTGTGATGAATTTAATTTTGCACCCAGGAGGATATTGTTACAAAGGTCATAGACTTCTTGCTGTCTCCTCATGCAACAACTGATGAGTTACTTGCTGAAAAAGAGCAGGTTGGTTTACCCTGATACTTGATGCTCCTGTTATTCAATAACTGCTTTTTGCCATGACTTCTCATATTATCTATCTCGTGTCTATATTCCAGTCAAGCAAGGGGAAAAAGCGCAAGAGGGGTGGCAAAAGGAGTGGTGGCTCGTCATCAAAACAGTCAGTTAAGGTATCCTGTTTTGTTGCTGGGAGTACATTTGAGCTTGATGACTCATTTGAAGATTGTACTCTCTGGATTCTTTTATGTCTGCTACCACTTTTAGCAGCACTTTTGGATCTTACTTGGGCCCAAATTTTAGAGTGCATTTTTTTGGTAGTTTCTCCTTGAAAAGTTAGAATGGTAAAATGTAAAAGTGAAAAAGATAAGAGGAATATATTGTATCAATTCACTTCTAATATTCTTGGTATTCATATCTCACAGAGTAGCAGAACAGAAGATGAGTCAGATGAAGAGGATGATGAACACGAAGAAGAAACTGCAAATGGCGTTCCTGAAAGATCCAAAACTGAGATTCCCGAGCATCCTGAAAGCGAAGACAACAAAGATGAACCTGAAGCAGAATCTGAAGAAGACACAGTTAAAGATAAACGTGGTTCAAAGAAATCATCTGCAAAGAAGGAATCAGCCACAAAGGCAAGAACCAAGAAAGTTGTAACTCCAAAAAAATCTAGTCCACTCGTTATTCCTGAAAGATCCAAAAATGAGGTTCCTGAGCATTCTGAAAGCGATGATGGTAACGATGAACTTGAAGATGATTCTGAAGAGGAAATAGTTAAAGAAAAACGAGGTTCTGAGAAAAAATCTGCGAAGAAGGAATCTACTGGAAAGGCAAAAACCAAGCGAGTTGCAACTCCAAAGAAATCTAGTCCACCCACTAAAGGAACACCTGTGAAATCGTCATCAAATCGCTCAAAGGTTGATGATGACAGCGATTCAAGTCCAAAGACATTCTCTAAGAAGAAGAGAACACCTGCGAAATCATCATCGAATCGCTCCAAGGTTGATAAAGAAATTGATTCAAGTCCAAAGACATTCTCAAGGAAGAAGAAAACCGAGGAGAAGTCGTCAACTCTGAAAAAACCTGCTACCAAGGAGAAAACAGGTCAAAATCATATATGTATGCATGAATTTTCTTTTCTCCTTGTCCAGCTATAGTGGTCTGTGGCTTACATTATGGAGATTTTCAGAGGAATTTCTTTCTTGTCTGCAATTTTTTCCCGAGAAATGATGTGGAAGTGAAAATTGAGGTATGGGTAAGAGTTTTTTTTGTGGATCAACTTTCTTAAGGTTTTGTCTATCTTGTGAAGGGGAAAAGGCCTCAAAAGGGAAAGACAAACCTAAAGAAGCCAAATTAAGGCCAAGTGATGATGAACTAAAAAATGCGATATGCGAAATTCTTAAAGAAGTCGACTTCAACACGGTAAGCATTTGATCTCTATTTCTAGTAGTTGATGAAGAATTTCAATGAATAAATTGTCTCTACCTTTGGTGTTCATAAGAGTGGCTGAACTACTGTAAATGTGATGCAAATGGATATGATGGCGAGCATAACAGTCTCTTTGCTGAATAATTTTATGGATGACTTTCTTAGTAATTCTAGAAGTGTTGTCAAGACCATAGTTATGACCTCCTTGTACTACCCTGGGAATGAGTTGCATTTCCATAACACCCCTAGCTTTTTGCTGCACTTGATTAGCTTTGAGGCGAAGAAGGGTAGTTTGAAGCCACTTTGTTTTTTTTTTTTTTTGTGCAAATTTCATATTCAGCCTATTTTTCTTCTTATTTTGCTGTGCAGAGTCAGCTTATTTTTATTTTTCTTGTGCCAAGTACAATTAGCTTATTCTATTGTTCTTTGATGATTTTGAAAATTGTTAATGCGAGTTTTGTCTTCCTCCCTTTATTTTGCAGGCTACCTTCACTGACATTCTGAAACAACTCGGTATGCCCTCTTCATGTTTGTTATGTGCGGAATAGTTATGCTTTTTAAAAGAAAAGAGTTGAATTTTCTAGTCCAACAAATTATTTGAAGTTGGTTCTATACTAGACTACAAAGTCTGTCGTCAGTAGTGTAGGCCTTGTGTTGCATTTTGGCAGTGGGCTTCAAAATACTGGCTGTTGTTTCATTATTCTTATGAGTCAAATGATTGCTTCTATGGAAGACAAGGTCTGCTCTTTATTGGACTGGGCAACTAGCTATTATTATTGTTTTCTTATGTGCTAAAGGTGTTTAAGAAAAAGTTATGCAATGAAATTATGTTGAAATTTAGAGCCCTCTATTGTGCGAACCTGGCCATCTGAACTCAAGCTTATTATCCATCCGCGACCCTCACATAGGTGAATTATTGAACCCAAGAAAAGACCTACTTACCTTTTCCCTCTTTGTTCTTCCTTTATAGGCCTTGTGTTCAAAGACTAATACATCCTTCTACTTATTCCTCTTTTTGCAGCTGGGCGATTTAAAATGGATCTTACTCCCAGAAAGTCTTCGATAAAGCTCATGATCCAGGACGAACTTACCAAACTAGCTGATGAGGCAGACGATGAAGAAGATGAAGGCGATGCTGAGAAAGATGAGACCCAACCTTCCGGTAAAGGTGTGAAGGCGTGACTGCCAAAAGTGAAAACACGACTAGATGAAAATGGAATGACCTTTCATTACAGGCTTCCGAATCCTGAGATCTCTTTTTGTATACAGCTGCTGTAATTTATGTTTAGTAGTTGTTTCACGTTAACTCGAACTCATGTTATGCTTTTTAGGTATGGGTATAGTTGGGACTACGCAAGTTAAGTTGCGCGATTGCTGTTACTTAGTATGTGCACAAATGACAATTGGTGGAGGAGTTCTTCCTGTTAGTAACTTTTTGTTGACAATCAGAGTTTGATATTCTTGTCTACTAGTTAGACGAATATGGTTGTATGATGTTTTAGGTGGATCACTGGTTTTGGTGGATTGTTTGCCATCAAAATTACATCAAAGTTATTACCAGTTACGAGGTCAGAAAGCCCGTAAGCCTGGGATTTGAAATCCACTTAATAAGGATTTGATATGCGTTATATATGCCTACGACTCACTACTGGGAATCATGGGTGCCGTAGAGCTTCCCATAGAAATTCAAACTGTATCGCCCACTTCCTACATTCCGAGAAAAACTTGGGTGCCGGTCGGATATGGCCATGTGGTGCCTGACCGTGCACCTTGATTGTTCAAAAGTGCAGAGAAAAGGGAGAGAGAGGGGGAAGAAATCTGAGGGTTCCAACCGTCATATCATGTCACTGCAGCTGTCTTCTCTTTTTATGAGTTAAAATGTTGGAGGGGGAGACTTGAATTGAAACCCCACTAGGGAGGAGGGTTCCAATCACCATATCACGTCACCGTAGCCCCACCAAGCTAGATAGATGGTGCTCAATATACCGTATTTTGTTCACAAGGATTACTACCCGTAAGTGGAATTCGAACTCGCAATTGTGTGCTATTGGGAGAGTTTTACCTTTACACCACTTACCTCTTGGCAACCACCTCCACCCCAACTTGTTTTTGGTCTAATTTAATAGAAGTCTCTGCATATGCCTAAAACTTTGAAAAATAACAGTATTCATCATTCTAGTATCGCAATTTTAGTACATTTTAGCAAAATTTCCTATCTCAAAGAAAGAAAAAGAAATAGAGAGAGAAGAAAAATATTAAACCAATTTGTAAGGGGCCGTTTGGGTTTTTGTTTTCTGTTTCTAAAAAATTAAAAGTAGAATCATGTTTATTGTTTATAAAAACAAAAACAAAAAAAACATGTTTGGTAATAAAATTTCTGTTTTCTGTTTTTTTGTTTTTAAACGACCTTGTTTTAAAAACAAGGCAAATCACCTTTTTTGTGTTTTGAAAATTTTCAGAAATTTTGAAAACGTTTTTATTAAACACAAAACATAAATAACTTACCAAACACATTTTTGTTTTTAGTTTTGAAAAAAATTGAAAACAAAAATGAAAAACAAGAAACAAAAACATTACCAAACGCCCCCTAAGGAAACATTGAATGGAATGGGGAGAACACCAATTCATATAATCATCCAAATAATCACAGTGGAACAATTAATAAATCTCAGCGATAAGAATTTGAAAACCCTAACCTAAATAATGAATATGAATAAACTGGTGAACAAAAAAACAACGGTAAATTACAAAATCCACCCTCAAGGTTTCTGACAAATACGAATCAGTCCCCCCTAATGAAATGAAATTACATAGCCAAAACAACCCAAAGGCCCAAACAACTGAAAACAACCGGAGCCCCATTCAAATAACTTGAACCCGACCCGTCACCGACCGAATCCTGAGCAGTGCCCTCCGGCGACAAACTATCCGGCGACGGACTCGGTGGGCTGCTACTGGTCGAGGGGAAACTCTCCGGCGCCTCCACCGGTGCTTCCGGGACCGAAGGAGTCGCAGCGATCGCCGGAACATCCGCCACCGCCGGAGACTTCGCCGGGGTTACAGCCGGAGGCGATGATACTGGAGTCTTAGCCGGAGCTGGTGCCAGGCTGCTCACCGGGGTTTTAGCAGGTGCGGCCGCTGCCGGAGTCGGAGCAGTGGGGGAGTGCGCCGGAGAAATCTTGGGAGTGGCGGCGGAGGGCGGCGACGATACCGGCGATTTGGGTACAGGCGAATTAGCCGGGGAAACGAGCGGTGGCGATTTGGTGGAAGTGGGTGATGGTGCAGGGGAGTTGTTGCTCTGTCCAGTGGTGGATTGGAGCACTGCAGACATCACCAGTAATGCAATGAGAAGTAGTTTGGACATTCTTTTTGTTGGGTATGGAAAAATGGAAGTGGTAAGGGAATATTCCGGTGGTCGGAAAAGTAAAATTGGGATTTTTTTTTTGTGACGATAATGATAATTTTCCGATGAACACGGAGAGAGATGAGGGTGAGAGAGTTATATAGAGGAGAGAGAATGGAAGGACAAGTAAAACGTTGGAATTTTCGAAGGGGCAGGTGACCGTTGGTGGGGGTGGGGACTGTTGTTACCGGCTATAGAGAGTAATATAGCCGTTATTTGGAAGTACATGATCGGCAGAGTTGGAAGGGGGAGTGCCCCTCGTGTGCGGTATCAGGGTCGTCGGATGCATTTCAACGGTTCAGATTTCATTTTGAAATTTTTTAGATCCGAGCCGTCCATTGGCAAAGTAAAACCCGAGCCGTTGATTGTCGAGATCAAAGGTCCTGATGGGCACACCAGGGCCGCACAGTAGGGGTGCTGATGTACCACCCCGGACACGACAGATTCGGTTGTACCAATAGTAAATATTTGGTTCCAAGCAGTAATTGTTGTTTGAGTTTTTCATTTGATAAAATTTGCAAAGATCAAGTGTTGATTTTAATGCAGTTCAAAAAATAATAATATTGATTTTAACAAATGAGAAAGCCATTTATTAAGATTTTAGCAAAGATTCTTTCTCATTTGCTAAAATCAATTGCTAATTTTAACACTTTATTAATTTTAATAGATTTTATCAAATGAAAAACTCATAAGTTCTTGAATTTTCTCTATCAATACTCAAATGTTCAAGTCTTCATAACTTGTATTTATAGTGAGGTTAACAAATCAAAACATAAAATCCGTTCGAGCTTCAGCTTCAATCCAAATATAGGCACAATGAAGTTCTCTATAGATAGCAAAGTTATTAATCTCGTACCGGCGAGCGTTCCGTTTTTCTTACTGGGACGGTACGCCCGGTACCGGTGCATATCGTTCCAGATTAGTTGTAGTAACAAACTACGATATAATTCTAAAAAATATGCAATTCAACAAAAAAAGAAAAAAATTTTGACATAAAAAATAAAGCATCATAACTTTGCATAGACAAAATGCATACGGTCATATCCAAAATGCAACATTTCAGTACTTCATATCCAAAAAAACACAACCATTCTAGCATCCAAAACAAGTTTCCAACCAGTGTAAAACTATGTAATGTAGTGAAAATTACACTATAGGGCTGAAGTAGACTGTAATTTTAAAAGCACCCCTCTCGGAATTAACAATTTAACATTTAAAAAAAAGGAAATTGTACTGTCCGGGATCCGGATAATGGCCGAGATGAGCCGGAACATCTGGAACAGACCAAAACACACGGTATTGGACGGTATTCTGAGCGGAACGAGATTAATAACTTTGATAGATAGTGCTGAATTTGCTTAAAAACAATGTGTTCATTTTCATTTTATAGCATGAAAAAAAGACATACATGGTCCAAGAAAATTAAAAGTTCACTTATCATTTAAAAAGAAATCGTAAAGGTCAGATAATATCACTCATCAGACAATTCATCATGGTGACAAAACAATAAATCCGAAGCGATCAAATTAGAAGAAAGAAAATTGGACATACTGATCAACCTTTCCAACTAATCCTCTATTTATGGAATTATTTCAAGATCGTTAAATTACCCAACTTTTTATGACTACAATTGGACAGACTTTTTGAATTATTTTTGTCTTTCTTTATAAATTTTTTACTTTGGTCAATATTTTTTAAAATTTTAAATTATTCTCTAAATGTCAATAAAAATAGACAAATTTAATTCTGAAAATTAGACCATCTAATTTCTTGAAGACAAGTACATAACTTTCTATGGCTACAATCTATAAGGGCATATGCAAAAGGGTTCTGGTCTTTAGAGCACCTAAATCACACATAATTGTTTCTCCAAAAAAAAAAGAAAAATCCACATGCTTGTTAACAGAAGTCGCACCCATATGGTTGCAAGTCATCATTTCTTCTCCTGGGCATCAACATAGCCACAACTAACGTTTGAACTGAGCATAGGGACCAAAGCTAGGGCCTTCATCCTGTCTAGCAGAGGAGCTGCTGCCTGCACCAGCATTGTCCGCGTGATACCCCGTATTCATTCCACCCATTGCATCAGCACTCGACCTACCGAAAACATCACCCGGCGGGAAAGTGGGTAGCAGCCCATGAGTAGGTGGAGGAAACCGTTCGAAATCTGCTGCACGCCTCCTGAGAGGCTCTCCACTTTCCTCGTTCCACTCCCGCTGCAAATTGCGGTACCGGTCAAGGAAGAGAGTCAGGTGACCCGCGTAGTTGTCGAAGCCCAACCTTTCCATGGCCCACAAAATATCGTCGGCAGTGATTATGTTGCGCTTCTCGCGATGGCAACGGTCGTTCGCCTCGCTTGTGACCATGTTGATGTACTCGGTAATGCATTGCTGAACTGTCTCCTTGGCGTCATCCGCGATCTTGGCATTGGGTGGTAGGACCCGCCGCATGACTCTGGTGATGTTGGCAACCGGCAGATAGTATTCCTGGTCGCGGGTGTTTTCTGGGGCTGTATATGACTGCTGTTGCTCAGCTGGTTTAACCACTATCAAAAGGTGGACGTCAGAAGAGTAACAAGTGAACTACAAAATAGTATAAAAACTAAAACTATGTAAAATCCTTCGTGCCTGTTCAGGTACAATTCAACAATAGATTGGAAAGTTTTAGCTCGAAACATCTGAAAATACTGACTATAGTCAATGAAGTTATTGACATGAACCTATCTATCTACCTCCAACAGTTCCCTTTTCAATAGATTTCAAACTCAAATCCTTACCTATTAAATCTACCAGTTCAACTTTCAAGAGATTACCGAGAGAAAAAGATGGGTAAAAAAATCAAGTGGGGGTGGAAGATGCATTCGTCATTTCGCATAGACCATTACACTCGATAGACCAATTGAAGACTCGGGAAAGATGGCACAGAAAAAGCCCTTGGGAAAATGCAGTGAGAATGATTGTGACGTAATGAAACAGTAGTTACTCGACACAAATAGGAGCACTCAACCTGAGGGAGAAACTCAATGCACATGAGAAGGAGACTGCACAGCGGTCAGACCCTTGCATTTGCAAGGCCCATAGCCATGTTACTGTCCTAGTACGTGATGGTTTCATATACAACAAGAATAATTTTCCAGGAAAATATATCACTAAGAAACATAAAAGAAAATAGAATAAGGTCAATAGCTTAGTAGGTAAAGGGGTGCTTCCAAATGTATCCAAAGATCTCTCCAAGCGCATGTTTGAAAAGCATAATTCTCATAGCAATTTGGTTCCCCTGCCCTGCCTTGGTAAAATGACCGAAAAGGACAAACAGAGAGAAAGGGAAAAAACAAGAAGAAGAAAGAGAGAACTAGAGAAGCAAACTTGACCTTGCATTGACATCTGTTCAGAGAGACAGAGAAGAAGAAGAAGAGGCATCTTTTTCTCCTATTTTGTCCTTTCCAACATCAGAAAACACATGAAGACAAAATTTTCAGTCCTACCAACCACTCAAAAAAGATGACTTCTTAATTGCTTTAGCTGTATGCCTGGCATTATGCATTGACACAGATAAAGACACAAATTTTCAGACTTTAGAAGTGTACAATTGAAACAAACTCAGATGAGAGATGATGAAGGCGAAGAACTGAATCTGGTTCATGACTTACTGTTAGGGAATTACCAACCAATACATATCTGGAGAGAGGGAGATAACCAGAGTCTGGTCAGTTTAAGAGATTTTGTGTGCTCTCTCCCTCTCTTGCATGAATCAGAGGGGAAAAAAGACGAGAAGATTCAATTCACAAATTAATACAGGTTCACCAACTGGCACTTGCTCTTCCAAGTGGAGCACCACATTCAAACACCTGAGGATACACAGCGACTCCCGAGATCATCTATCCCACTTACGTGCCAATTATCAATAAAAGTGGAAAAAGATTTCGTAGAACAGCAAAAGTGATAAATCAAATGCCCAAATGAGAACTAAAAAATAGCCTCGGCAATCAGGCATCCAAGACCCTTGCCCATGAGAATCAAAATAACTTACAGATGCATAGAAATACTCATGCAAACAACAGTTACAAGAATCTAACAAAAATTGTGGTGTGAAGATAGAATCAGGAAATTATTTGAAGGTGAATTTACCAGAGTTTGATCTTGGGGTTCTATGTCCACTTCGTGAGCCTTTTCCACGTTCCATTCTCACACTCCACTTCCAAAGTTTTTTTTTTCCCCTCTGCAACTCCTATGCTCCCATAAGTTCCTCTTTATTCTCTCTAACTATGTGAAAGTAGTAAAAGAAATTAATACAACTCAAAGCGAAATATCCGCACTCGAGGACAAACGTTATTTAATGAGGACGATAATATTCTACACACCCCACAATGTCCAACTGATACTATACTTCGAATCATTAATGATAGTTTTGGTAAATGATATTTATTAAAGCTATTTCATAGTTGAAAAATCAACAATTTAAACTTTTGAAGAAGTGGTTCTCACTGTCATTATGTCTTATGTCTGTACCTTAACAAACTTCCTTATCCCCAATTAAATGCCCTGAAGCAACCTTTGTTTGTCATCCTAAACTTGAATCAAATCAAGAACAATGTGTACCAAATTTTCCAATAATGTGATAATCAAGTTTTAGAATATTAATCATGGGAAGTTGATGCATATTTTTCAGCCAATCACTAATCATTTTCTAAGCTACATTGACTCTTCAATGTATGTAAGCACCTGAGTCGGATACTCAAGTATTGGGTACTGGTGTGGGCAGGTGTTCGATACCCATATCGCATTTAAACATCCTCTAAGTGTTATAATAATTGAGCAAAAAGCAGCTCACATTAGCTAGAACAGTGGCATTCTAACCTTCCACATGGACAGAGAGCCAAATTTGCAAATTTTCTGGAACCTCATTCAATTGGATATGAATTTGTAAATACTCTCAACACGTGTAAGGTATATTGCTTTCTATGTCACTTCATCAAACCCTCCGTGATTGAGTTTGGATTCTGGTAGGTAAATAACAACAAAGAGTCGCTTTTGGTACCTTTTAAAACATGATACACTAATGGTCTACTTGTCCCTGTTGTCCCGACAAACAAAGTACGATACGACAAATCGTTGCTAGGTATACGAGGCAAATATACTGTTCAATCCAAAATTGGGGCGACTAAATTTATTTGGACGGTTGCTGATAAATAATCTACAAAGGATCTCTTGTGATTTGGAAATCAGCTAATAAATACTACTCTCGTTAAATATCTTGTGAATTTATTACCTCAGTGGTTTATTTGTCGACAAGGTCCTTATATAGTTAACAAAGCTAAAATTGAGAGGAGACTAATACTAGTGAACATTTTGATAGCTATAGTTCTCAATCTGGAATGAGATTGGGCTCAAATGTTCATAGTTTTGTTTTACTTTTAGTTTTGTTTTGTAATGATTACCCTATTTTCTCTCCAATTATTACCCCTATATTCAATTATTACTCTCATTTCTCTCTCTATCTCTCTCCACTCATTACTCCTCTCTCCACTTATTACCCCTATTCTCTCTCCCCTTATTACCCCTATCTCCAAAACTAAACTAAACTAAAACTACTAAACGAACAAGGCCAATAAGACATAATAGTTATTTATTAAATGGTATTTCGGGTTGCTGGTAGCCTGGTACCCAATAAGGCCAGCAGGCTCTTTTGTTCTTTATAAGGCCATCTTCCAACCATTCATCAAATGTATCATCAGACTCAAATTTGATGGAAAATATGGTAAAATACAGCACCAGCCCTTCATAAGAATGATACCAAATAAAGGAAGAACCGAATGTTTCATCAAATCAAGAGAAATGGTCAATATCAATTATTTCACCAAATTTTTAACGTTAACACTCTAAAAATACTAAATGCCTTTTATCTCATTCTTTCCTTAAATGGAATGGTAATAGATTAAATGCCTTCGCAATTTTCCTTTCCTAGGCAGCGTTTGGGATAAGGTAGGGGATTTGATTAAAGTTTTGACGATAGTCACCGGAGTCCTCAATATCAAATCAAACTTTTGGCCAATTTTTTTACTCAAATTTGGTGGGAAAAAAGGTGAAGGGTTGGAGATGGCCCAAGACAGTGTATTGTTTTCCTAATAAGACACTGAAATTCCACCATCCCAATTTGGATATCCTATATCCAAGTTTTGTTAATAGCTTGACATACATTGTTGGGCCCACTTCCTAATGGCTTAAGCTTTTGGGTGGCAACTCAACAATTTCTACAAAAGCTAAAATCTCATATGCAGTGTACTTCTCGTAATGGTTATGAATGTATTGATTTGTACGTTACAACAAAGTTGTCACCTCCTATATATACGTACGCCTATGAAGCATGGGTACTTTCAAATCCTGACATACTTGTACCTATAACGTAGCGGGTACCCGTACTCCATAGGTACTTCTAAATACGTATTGAGAACTCCGAAAATGCACCGGGTAATTTTGAATTTTTGGTAGAGCAATGGTACTTCAACGGTATGGCAATGGGTACATTTCTGGATACTTTTGAGCGTATTCGTAAAGCTTTCAAAACTTTAGGGGTTACGTGTGAAAAGAACTCAAACTGCTGGCATTAATATGCTACTCAATGTGATAAAGTCGGAAACTCAAAACCACTATTCAGATCTAGGGATTTTGTAGAAACGAGAGCAGGGGTGACTAATCTTCTCCGTCGATCTTCCTCCAGCGACTGCGAGTCCTCTCTCTCTCTCGTTATTTCTGCTACCCCTTCTCTCTCGTTATTTTGTCAAAATCTGTTCCTTTTTTCTAATTTTTTAGATGGGCCTTGAAATATCTTTTGCTCTCCATCTCGAACCCTCAATTTTAGAGGTGTTTCATTGTTTGCATGCAAAACAATTTGGCGGTTACACAATATTTCATAGGAAGATGAGTTCATCAAGCAGTATGGGTTCAGGTTCAAATGCTACTAACTTTTGTTATCTTTTTTCTATCTATAAAAATATGTTATACTTGTTATATCTAATGACATAAATTTTTTTCCATAAGCCCACCGTACCCATACCCTACCTTTTTGGGTTTTTGACATGTACCTCTGCTTCATTGATGTAAGCTATATTTGTATATAGATCAACAGCCTGGACTAGTACATAAAAGCTCAATGTTCCCGAGTACATTATTAACAAGCTGAATACATGTCCAAGACTCTGCATTAGCGGGAGCCTCGTGCAATTGGGTAATCCTTTTTAAATTTGTTTGCAAATGAATTGCTATAATTAATAGGCGGAATTTTTTCACAAATGATCAATTACTCGGTTGGGTAATCAAATTTGAAACGCGGTTCTGGCAACACATCCAATTTTTCTCTTTGTTTTGAGAGAAACTGGATTCTTCTTTATTTTTTAGAGATAGGACCGTATCTCAGACACATTACTTTGTATAAATTATTTTCATATTTTCTAATGGCCCATATTTTCTAATGGAAGTGAGAAACTGATAATAGGATAAAGGAAAATTAAATAACCAATGAAGGTTATGAACTCAAATGACAGCCTCGACTGATATGCTAATGTTCTTCAGTGTTATATGATGGCCCAAAAAAATTTCTTACACTCCTCCAAGAAATGCCTAGTATATTGGAAGCAAAGATATGCAAACCTGTTGCGTTGTGCAAGATACACTGAAGAAAGGCCGAGTGGAAGGGGTCAGTCAGCTGGCTCCTAGCTGCTTCTTCGCCATGCCCCACGGTTGCTTTTTCCCATCTGGATCAGATCGAAGGATATATAAAGGTTTCTTTCCCATCTTTCAACCCCAATAATATATGCCTACGAAATCATCTTAAGACCGTGGAATTCAAGTAGAGGTGGTGCTGTGTGATGTAATCAATCACTTCATCTGATGTTAGATATTTTGCTGACAACCCTCTCGAAATGCAATCCCTGGTACACAAAAATATAGTGGAAGTCAGCCCCTCATCTAACCATCAACTCCCTCTTTCTTCCCTTTCAGTTCGTGAGCGAAATCCATTTACCTTACTCTCATCGAACTGATCTGATTTGGTACAAGGTCATCAACAACTTTGATGTTACTCTGCAGAAATTTGCATTGAAAAAGGCAAGATGTAAGCCAATGATTGTGGAATAGCTATGTACCACATGTCTTAACATCACTAGGGAATGTTCTTTCCCCTGTGGTGCAACATTCTGATTTCCTAGTAATAATTCAATTTGTAAATGCATCGACCAAGAAAATAGAATTTGATAACTTGGTTTAACCCCACTAGACTGGACACTCACAGTACAAACATTAAGTCTCTGCCCACATGGTCTCCAGAGGGCAAGTTGAGAACAAGAAAAGAAAGATTGCATGTATTGATGCACCATAGAAACAGATTAGCAGCATATCTATCCTGAATAAGAAGAAAGCACCAACAACCACCTTATACTTGTTTAAAATGTCATTGTTGGAGATGATTTTCTCAACGTCTTGATCTTCTCTGCGAATGCAAACCACACTGAAGTCTTTGCATATTGTCATTACCTGAAGATTTGAGAGATGTGGATGAGGACCAATTAACACAAAGCCTCAAATAATCCACTATATCTTTTCATATGGAGGAAACTTTTGCCTAAAAGAGCCTTCTCAATCAGTCCTCCGAGGGTTATTTATCTAGACCTGCTCTGCGTATGTTCTTGTCAATCATTTGTCGAAAGCAAATTATCTGAAGCTCATCATTTATAACGGTCGTGGTGGGTTTAGCAAGTGAAGGAGGCATGCGTTGAATTTAGCTATAAGCAACCCCGTTTTTTTTTTTTTTTTTTTTTTTCTGAATTATCTATGCTACAAGAACATACCTGCTCAGGAATCCAAGCTCCAGGAATGCTAAAAGATTCTAGCAGATCAGAGCCGCAAACAAGCATGACTATAAGGGATCCTGTGACCAGGTAAAAGAGCAATTAACATATTTGCGCCAAAGACGACAAAAGGAACACCTTCAGACATCCAACCCTGGTCCAGATACTGTGACAATAAGATAGTGTACCTTTATAAAAGGGAAAAAAAGAACATGCTTTTTCGCTTCATGTTAGCGTGCAACTCGAGTTAGGAAAGCATCTTAAACTGATGGCATGTCGGAAATGCAGGTTAAGTAAGAAAGCAAATTATAATGACATGGTTTGACTCTCCATTTGCTAACATACAGAGGATATGTAGGCACTCATGGAACAAGAATGTTGGGGTCACCACTAGTTTGTAATACTAATAATTAACAAAACAACCTGAAATGACTAACACACCAATTAAAAAGAACTTGGATTAAATTGCTAGATGCCAAAGGAAGGTAAAAAAAAGAAAAGGAAAATATAAAACTGAAAGTACATCTTTGAACTCGGAAGAGACAACGTGACGGTTCAACCAAGAATACAGTTTTGCAAAGGGCATAATGCAGAAGAAGATCAATGTTCAAAAACCCAGGTAATTGAAATCAAGACGTGTTGATAGAATAGAGACTAACCGTAAAATAACATATGCAAACTAATTTTCAAACAAAGCAAAAATTTGTCAATCTTAATGTAAACACTAGTACTCTTTAGAAACACAATCCCTTCATTCAAATCGATTTCAATTTGGAAGATGATGAATCAATCATGTAGAGTGATTGCTCAAATGCTGAAGAATGTCCTGTGAACCTCACCTCCAGATATTCTGTCCACTCTCAACCAAAGAACTCTTGATTCTATGTAAAACAGTCAATGTGGGCGGAAGGTATTTTGATTTGCCTATAAAAACAGCGAAATTAATCAAGTAATAAAAGTAGCACAAGAGTGTGAAGAAGCTATTATCTACAACAACAAAAATTCTAAAGTCTCATCTGCAATATTCAAAGAGAGGGTAAGATACCTCCCAGTGATCCACCATTACAAACTCTGAGCTTCTGCAAGCTAGATGACGCAATTCAATCTGATGCTTGGCAGATATCAGGCCCTGTAACAAATATACCACTTTAAGCAAATTGATCGATGATGTTGTTCTTGATACAGATACACCTGCTATCTTGCAACATACCTTGTTATTACTACAGTAAAGCTGTTGTGTAGTAAGAAATCCACAAGGAATTAACATCTCTCCAGGGCTCCATAACTTCAAAATAAGGGATACCATTCAAATTACGTGTTTCTTTCATTTTCTAAACAAACCATCAAGCAATTTCCGATATCCATTCAAATTCTCACATACAGAGTTCAGACGTAGAGCTGACCTGACATTTTTGGACTCTCAAGCGCCAGATTTCACAAGGTAAGGCTGGAATAAATGAGCTCTCCTGCGAAAATACATCCAAAGCAAGATAAGATAAGGTAAGATATTTCTTACGCCGCCGACCGTCGTCGGAGATTGCACGTCGGAGATGATGGACGGCGGCCGATCGAGCTTCAGATCAGATGATGGAGGTCGGAGATTCTCCTCGCTGCCGATCGACGTCGTTTCAGTGGAACAGGAACGTAAAATAAAAAAAGAGGAACGACGTTAATGGTAAGGGGTTTTGATTATGTGAAACCACTCTCATTTTAAGAACCAAAAAATGCACCACGATCAACTACTAATTTATATCCAAATTATATGAAACTATTACATGATATATAATTTAGCGAATTCTATAAAATGAATGTTTGAGATTAATGAAATATGATTTAGATTGATAGAAATTGTCCGTGGAAGAAACTAAACAAAACTACGCCGTTTAGACACTTGGAACAGGTGTTGTAGTTCCGATTCAGTGTAACTAAACTTATTTTAAGAAACAAAAAAGTATTGCGATGAAGTACCAATTTAAATACATCAAAAACAAAACTTTTCGTAGATATATATTATGATAATATCTACAAGACTAATGTCTCGAATTATATTAAATATACTTAATATAAGTAGAAAGTCCCAAATTACAGAGAAATTACAATGCTATAATAAAACGACATCGTTTTGAGGGTATGACATGGTTTCAATCAATGTCACCAATTTTAATGTTAATTATCTTATTGAGAAACTGCAATAAAATGACGTCGTTTTAATTGTCAACTTGTGTCACTTATTTTAATTTTAATATCAGAAATGTGAAGAGAGAGAGAGAGAGGGAGGGAGACAGAGAGGAGAGAGAGGACTGGCCGTTTCAAGAGAGAGAGAGCGCTTCGATTTTTGGGTCTGTTGCGGAGTGAATTGAAATCCACAACAAATTCTTATTCGTCTCACAATTTGGAAGGTTGTGTACTCGTTTCCAGTTCTTTTCATTTCCAGTTCATTCAATCGGTTTTGATCATAATACGATTTTCATCTGTTTTGATTTTGCATATTTCTCATTGAACCTGTTCTGGGTATTTCTCCGAAAGGAGAGAAGAGAAGTCGTATAGCTGCCTGGAAGTGATCAGACGACCACCGGCGTGAAATAGACCCGTTGTGCATTCCGGTAGCAAGTCTCCTTCGACGGTGAGAAGTAATCGGAGTCGATTTCATGAACGGGTTGTGCATTCCGGCAGCAAGTCTCCTTCGACGGTGGTTGTGTCCTTTTTACTCTTTCTTCTGTTTGGTTGCTTAGAATCGACCCTAACGTTGGTTATTTTGAACCTGAATTGGTCGGGTTAAAAGTAGTTTAATTAAAAGTAGTTTAATTGAGTTACGAATGATTCAGTATTTTTTGTTTTCTTTTCTTTTGAAGCATATTCTTGGCATTTGGCAATTACTGAAATAGCACATACTATGATTCTCTTTTCTATTTCTTTGATATCATCGCATTTTCAGAGACTATAATGCAAGTGATCTTTCTTTGTTTGATCAACAAAGTGATCTTTCAGTTACACAGAGTGATGGGAATTTTAGTTTCTGGGTGTTTTGTGTATCTGATTGAAATTCATGAGCTGTTTTCTTTAGATGATCTAATGTAAGCACTCCTCTGAAATCTGTACTAAAATTGCGTGGTAACTGTTTGATAGAATGCGTGAACCAAATTTCAGTTTGAATGCTCCAAAAAAATGCGGTTTCCTATTCTGGGCTTCACCACAGTTTTGGTTACCGCTTAGTTGGTTTTGTTTTGGTTACATGATTTTTAAGATATCTTAACTTACGCTGATTGAAAAATGCTCATTCTCTTGAAACTGTCATTGAAAAAATGCTTCGTGAAGAACTTCTTTCACCATTTATCCGCGAGTTCGGTAATTTCGGCTATGTTTCTATGTTTCTCTGTGATTTCGTATCAAGAGGAGGCTATTATAGAGCAGCTTGAGCTTCTTTTTTCATTTAATTTTTATCATTGGACAATGCTAACCTAACTATTTCTTAAAAATTTACCATGGCCAAGGCAGTAAGAGATGTAATGCCAAAGTAATTGAGACGAGCAAACACTTAATGTGTACAATATTGAACTTCTTGTTGATTTCGTGCATTTATATTTGTATGCAGGTTTCTTAGGACATGACAAAAGGTAAAGCAGGTAAGAAGGTAGGATTAAACAAAATGCCGGTAACAAGAAAAAAGGCAAGTGCCATAACAGTTGAGATGGACCTTGGGAAATTTGAGGGTCGTGTTGTAACGGTGGAAAGATATGTCAAATTGGAACGATTGAATTGTGCCACCATTCCGGGAAAAATCAAGGATCTAAAGCTTACGAGGTTAAGAAATAGAGTTGGGTTCGCAATTGTCGCATTAGTCCGAGAGTTTTTTTTCCCGGAATCAGGAAGGAGTCTATTAAACCGAATGACCTGGTGTTGACCTCAGTGGTGAGGGGAAAAAGCTCCACGTTATTGCGGACGGAATTGCAGATTTCTTAGACATCCCACGCCCTAACCTGTATGATATAAGGCAGTATCCCTACTTTGCAAACATGAAGCTACTAACCAATGACAAACTTTTTGAAGCATTGTACGTTGAGGGAGTTGCCCCGGAGGAGGAGAAGTGGTTTGTCAAGTTTTTGAAGCAAGATATTGATGTCCTCCATCACATTTTGTGGTGAAATTTGGACCCTAGGAGCCTAGAGCATTTTTGTTGGATGTTGTGAATGAAGGATACAAGCCTGATGTGGGTAAAATAATATGGCAGGTTGTGGAGGCAGCTTACAGTAGTGACCATAGGAGCGCGGCCCTACCTTTTGGGTTGATACTTACCCAATGGATGGAGCATTGTGAAGTTCTGTGTCGGGTAGGAAAGGATTCAAGAAACAGATTTCCGACATAGGCTGTGGCACGCTCAATAGATCACAGGACAGAGTCGTAACCATCACACGGGCAAAGATAAAGTCCCTTGAAAACATGCTTGCTTTGTTGAGAAAGATGGACTTGGAACATACTACGATAAACACAGACATCAAGTATTTGAAGAAAGCTCTCAAGTGTGATGAAAATGAAGAACCCTAGGATGACAATGAAGAGGATGATGGTTTAGACAGAGATGGGGATGTGAATGAAGATGAAGAAGATCAAGATGAACGCAATGGAGATAAGAGTGATGATGAAGGCGACAAGGATGAGATTGAAGACAACAATAATGAGAGTAAAGACGACAAGGATGATAGTGAAGACAACGATGAGATGGAGACAGATGATTGAGCAAGTGGCTTTGCAAATTCTAATATTAATGTGGTTTTTTTTTATTTTTTTTATGAGCAAATTTAATTTTAGAAAAAACTTGTAGTTTGTGGTATTTTTTTTTAATTTTTTTATTCTTGTCGTAATTGAATGTTTTGCTAATGGCTGGAGTACTTGGTTGATGTCAATGTTATTAGGTTCCTTGACCATACTGTGAATGGTATTTTTATAAGAATTAGTTCAGGGGAATGCATTTTTAGATTTTGATAATGGTTGGATGACTTGGTAAATGAATTTGTATCTTATTGCGATACTTGTGGAGTTATCTTGGAAATGGATTTAGTTCCTGGAAGATGAATTTATTTATTGAGACTTCATGTCTTGCTGCTGAATGTGCTGAAACATACTCCCTTCTGTATTTTGTTTCCATTTTCCTGTTACTTCTAGTTTATTTTCTTTCTTCCACAATGGTCTGATGCAAATGACCCAAACCAGATTTTAGGTTATGGCCTGTATGTGCTGCTATTGCTAAGGGCTTTGGGTGTTTTTTGCTTCTGTATTGGTGCTGTTTCTGTTCCTGTTTGAAGCTGCGAGGGTACTTTTTGCTGCTGTTGTTGTGCAGTTTCTGCTGCTGATTGTGCAGGAGTTACAATACA
>JAXBDA010005312.1:0-25032 GCA_036023075.1 Gaultheria prostrata
GCTTCAAGTTTAAATGCTTATAGACATTGATTCTGAAGTGTCAATTTAGTGGTCAAACCGTGATCATCCAACTTACCCTCCTCGGGAGAGAGATAGTAATCCACCATAACAATAAAGAGTACAATGATGAGATACAAATTAATACATGCGCACATTGGTGTTTTCCCTACATTCCATTTGTCTTCACTGTTTTCACTCACAATCCCGCTCCTCTATTTTACCTTAGTCTCACACTCGCCCTCCGCACATGCGAACTTCCTTTGAAGAGTACACATGTCATTACCACATTAATACATGCACGATGCAATACATGGATGTACTTATCCACTAAAAGAATGTCACGTGTATATTTAGTACATTAGTTAATGCCCCTAGATGTTTCCCTAATTAATACAATTAAACATAACAATAATAACGTCATGTTTGGCTTTCTATACTTGCGCGTTATTTATTACACGGTTTTGCATTTTGACTGCTTGGGAGCCAAATGTAGAAAACTTCTTTCAAAAGGAGAAAAAAAAAATGGCCAAAAGACAAAGAAATACTAATCCAAACAGATTATTTAGGCCAAAACACCCCACTGGGAGTTTTTTTGTTTTACTATGGGTGTGTTCCTCATAGTTATTTTGTTTTTAAGATGTAAACAAAAGTAATGTCGTTGCTCTTATTGTTACTTCTAAGCTTTGGGGACTTTTTTGTGAGGATAAACAATTGAGATTTTTTTACCAGAAAAATAATTTGAGCCGTTCAACTTGGTTAAATATTATTTTCTGCGTCCATGCAAAAAATTCAATACATCGGTAAAGGCTTGATCGATTAATTTAGCTTTTCCTCAACAAATTTAGGGACGAAAATTGATCAAGTTATATCCGAACGAGTTGCTTTTTTTATGGAGACATTTAAAAACATGTTTAAAATAAATTGAACGATTCTGATCATTTATGGGGGACCCCAAAAGGATCCCACAAAGTGATGTATATTTGGTGTACCCATAGTTTTTTTTTTTAGAAACAAAGGTAGTACTGTAGAGTTAGGAAAAGAACAGAAACATTACTGAGAGGCAGGGGTGTCCACGGACCGATTTTGAGGTTCCGGTTGGAATCGGAACCGAGCCGCTCATGACGGATTTTTATTTTCAATGTTTGCAATTGTTCGTGAGTGATCCGATTGCTGAATGGACGGTTTGGCGGATCAACCCCTACTGAAAGGGATTTTTGGGCTAAGTGCTCGTCATTAAAGTAGGGCTGACAATGACTTTTAATTGGCCAATTTCAAATTGTCTTCCTCTTTCACAGTAAGGATAAGGAAAATGGATTAGGTTTAATTTAGCAGATTACGAGGGAGGAAGACTTGGATTGAAACAATTAATAATGTGGTTTAAAATTGGGGTAGTTGGTCAAGTTGTGGACATATGGTCCACTGTTGACATTTGGTTCTCGTCACTTATGGCTCACTAGACACGTATGGCACAGTAGTCACAACACTAGTTGCGAACAAGGTTTGTCCGGTTGATTGTTGAGTTTGTTTCGCACATATTTGATTAGGGTTCAATTATTTAGGACATGCTTCAAGAAAGTATTTTTTATGATTCCTTATTTTTGACGTGAATGATTAGCACACATTTGATTAGAGTTCAATTATTTGGACAAGCTGCAAGAAAGTATTTTTTATGAATACCTTATTTCTGGCGTGAATTATTTGTTTTTGATCGGATCAAGAAAGAAATTAGTCGTATAAACCAGCCGGTCAAACTTGTCCATCGAATAATGGAAAAAAAAAAAAAAAACACTAGTTTAGAGATTTGGTACTCATCACGTAATTGGCGCAGAAGTTGTTTGTCCTATATTAATGTTAGGTGACCAACTCACCTAGCCAAAGATTTTGAGATTTTTGACTTCTTGTGATCTAAGTTGGAAAAATGTACGCTGCCTTATAATAAGTACTCCAATGAAATCCCAAGAGAAAGATTGAAATAAATAATTAAAACATAAATTATAAAAAAAACAAAGCAATGGGAAAAGAGAAGAAAGAAAGCATTTTCGGTTAAATGGCATTAACAGCATAACTACTTGGACCTTCCGCCCGTGCCGGCCTCCAATCTCCCCGTCTCAATCCGAGCTGAATTCACAAATCCCATTAGCTACTGGGTGGGCGTTGTATTAGCCCGTCCCCATTTAACTTGATCCGACTCTGATCGTACTTATTACTAATATTTTGTATAACTGCCCGCTGATCTGCCCTGTCCGCTATTGATTGTAAAGATAAAATAGCAAGCCATGAGCTGCCTGACACTCCCTTTTTTTAGTTAAAATTTTAGATACAAGAGAAGCATCTACACATTGAAAATATCTAGCTAGGTAGCTGTTGAAATTTCCATGCCCCAACACATTCTCATAAACGAACCCCAATTCCCATGTTTTGAAGAAGTAAATCCACACCATGCCACTGTTTAAAATCTCCCAAATAAATAATTTCACTTCTTTATGTGCCAAATAAATGTGCCGAATTTCCGTCGACCAATTTGGACCCACGTGAGCAAAAAAATAGCAACACTATCATGGTCCTTAAGGGTAGGAATAGGATGTAGAAAAATCTGCCCAGAGATGCTTTCGGAAGACGGGAAAATTATTGCACTTAGACACGAATTTCTCAGTCAAAGAAAATCGAAAAAGAAGTCTAATGTGACTATTTAGTTATGATTAAAAAAATGTGACTATTTATTGGATAGCAATTACCCCGAAAGTAAACTCATTGGTTCCGATTCATTATGGATATTTATTTGATTTTTTTATTTCACTTTCGGAATAGTTTTCGGAATACCTTTTTCGGAGTACTTAACATTTTTCTTTCTTAGCATTTTCACCGATGACAAACGAATCAAACATGAAGGCATTTTTGAAACTCATTAAGTTTAGAAGCCAAGATTCATGACCTAGTACTCAACTCGTTTAACTCCTATAAATCATTTTCCATTTGTTTAACTTCACCATTCCTCTGAAATCCTGCACAATAATGTTATGGACAAACTATTGACCACTCCACTCCACTACTAATCACACCAACCTGCGTTTCACTACATGATTGGTAATGAAAGAACAAACACTTTAAAACTACTTTGCAAAGACCAATCATGCAATGTCAGAGAGGCTGGTGTGGTGGAGTACTAGCGTGTCTCTAACATTATTGGATCCTCCATGGGCCTATCCAAGTACTCCCTTCCAATTTGTATTTCCACTTTTACAGGTCCAAAAATGTTATCCATTTGAGTTTTTCGGGATTCGATAAATTCCCATTTTGCCCTTTCTTTATTGGAATAAAGTAACATTTTTAACGATAAATTCCCATGGAGGATCCAATAAGGTTGAACGGTAGAATCTTCTTGTCCAAAAAAAAGAAAAAGGAAAAAGGTTGAGATGCTTAAAAGTCAGTTGAACCTTTTTAGCTGCAACTCCCCAACAAACCTAGATGTTGAAAATTGAATTAATAAATTGAAAGGGGGGAGTATATAGATAGCACTTTCTCCCTATTAAACACACCAACTCAAAAAATACATTACAGTAGTGAAGATGATGTTTCTTCCACTTCTCTTCACCATTTCCCTCCTCTTCTCCTCCTCCGCCCATGCTGAAACATTGTTAGACTTTTGTGTAGCTGATCCATCCTTACCCGATGGACCATCAGGCTACTCTTGCAAGAACCCTGCTAAAGTCACCGTAGACGATTTCGTTTATACTGCCTTACGCATTCCAGGGAGCACTAACAATCTCTTTAAATTCACGGTCACCGCAGCATTTGCACCCCAATTCCCCGGTGTCAATGGGCTTGGGATTTCCGTTGTCCGGGCCGACCTAGCCGTGGGTGGTGTGGTGCCACTTCACACTCACCCCGGGGCTTCAGAACTCATTTATGTGGTGGAAGGAACAGTCGTTGCCGGATTTATTTCTTCTTCTTCTTCCAATTCTAGTTATTACAAGACTCTTCAGAAAGGGGATGTCATGGTTTTCCCTCAGGGGTTGATGCATTTCCAAATTAATGTTGGAAAGACTGCCGCGACAATAATTGCTAGCTTCGGTAGCGCGAACCCGGGAGTGCAAACCACGGCTTTCGCTCTTTTCGCAAACAATTTGCCTTCTGAATTTGTGGAGAAGACCACTCTTCTTGATGATGCTGAGGTGAAGAAGCTCAAGGGTGTCCTTGGTGGCACTGGTTAATTAGTTAAGGCCCTACTGCTTTTTTTGTGCCCAATAAAAAATTATGTTCCTTGTTGGTTTGTTGTGATTGATTAAGAGAGTCTAGCCAAGTGTCATTTTTGGCATTGCTTTTGTTTTTTTGTTTTTTTTGTTTTTGATATGAAATTGGGAGGTTGCTGAGTGTAATGTGACCAATTGGTTTGCTCGTAGCAGTAAATAACATTTCCATTTGAATGCGAATTCCCCTTTTATCTGGATAAATTGACTATATTGGATTTAGTTCATGGTTTTGTAGGTATTTGAATTACTTTAGTATTCTCAGATTGAAGTAGGATTAATTCAGGACGGAGCCAGAATTTTCGCGTGGAGGGGATGAACTCTATTTCTAGAGCAGAGACGAGGCCATATAATTCCGGTCCATATAATAGTGGGATTTTTCCAAATTGTAGCAGGGGCGACAACCCTGCCAGAGGGAAAAAGAATACAAAGCATGAGAAACACTTTTTCCCTAAGGAGAATTTGTTACTTGTCATCATTTCCAGTTCATGAGAGGAAACTTTTCCTCGTACTACGAAATTTCCAAACAATTAACCTAGAGGCTAGAACAAGGGGAATTTGTATGATCCACATCTTTTACTTCATATGTTTGCAACAAGAAACTTTTTTTGGCTGTCAAAAAAGAGCAACGCCACAAGTACTAAATAGTTTATAAATTAGTACACTAAATATATACATGACAACACCACATTCATGTATGTTGCAATACATGAGTAAAAGGCCACACGCCCGTTACACTTGTTGAAGATGTTTCTTCCAATTCTCTTCATCATTTCCTTCGTCTTCTCCTCCTCTGCTGATAAGTACGTAAATATTCACATTGGCGATCCCTAATTTATTTATATTATTATTTAGAGTCGTTTAATGCTTTGTTTACCCGCTGTAGGTGTTTGGAGACTTTAATCAAATTTCCCTGCTCTTGTTCAAAGTATAGCCGACTTCAAAGGATGGGGTCCAACTACTGTGAGGAATTTAATGAGATTTTACACCATCTAATTCGAATACCAATAGAAATTGGTCAGCGCCATATTTTATATTCCAACCCGCCCATGCGTACATGTACAAGCACATGTACGTACGTGCACGAACGCATTTGGATCGTCCATTTCCGGAATCAACGGTGCGAATTTTAAAAAGACTGTTACATGTAAGAGTTAACTCTTATATGTAACAGTCTTTTTAAAATCTAAACCGTCGAAAACACACACGGACGATCGAAATACACCGTCCGTGCATATTGCGTACGCCCGCCAGGCGTACTCATCGAATTTTTGTTTATATTCAGCCTCGAATATGTTTGGTGGGTCCCGATTGCCACCAATGTGCATAGAACCCTTGCTAATTCATCATGGTCAGCATAAGTTATGCACGTGGATGAGTCTTGGCTCAGCGAAGATTGGAAATTAATTGGCTCGTGGCACTAGACTAAACGTGGGGGCCAAGGCAAATTGGAATTGGCGCAGCGTGCATATGGAAAGGCAGGAGGGTTGGCTTGGATTGGCCATTACGGAAGGAGGACGCAGCAGGTTACGAGAAATAACAGATCACGAATAGAGACGCAGAAATCCATGGCCCTATTTAATCCAACTCCAACAGTTTCAATCATTATGCTTGGCTAAACTCCCTCATCTAGGGAAAGATGAAACCCGCTTCCAAGTAATATTGTTTCTGTATAGGATTTTGGTTTATTTGTTCGGATCAATTGTATAACTAAGAACGAGTTTCATTATATCAGATGGAATTATTTTAATACTTTCAATTGGTTAAGTATTTATGTGTGCACTCTTAAATATATAGTTATTCAATAGTTTTCAATGTTTGTGTTTGGGCAACCGAGATGAATTATGCTCGTAAGACGGATTGTGCCAGTGGACAGTCCGTGAAAAAGAGGGGTTGTGCCAGCGAGACGGTCTATGCTATGAGATAGTCCATGCCTGTTGACAACTTAATTATCCTCTTGACAAATCGTAATTCGAATAATAAACCTAGTCTATACATAGCCTAGTTACGTGGTCGGGGTGGATTCGAAACCCTAGATTTTTCTCTCACTAGTTTCTCATCAATTTCATTACTTGTTTCCTTAATTAAATTAGTTGCCAAAAACCAATCACTCAATTCTCTTCCGAATTAAATTAGAAATTAATCGAAGCTAACGAAATAGCCAAATTGTCTCCGTGGATCGACACTCGGACTTAGCCACTATTCTTCTGAGTAGTAGTTAATTCTAAATTTTTGTAAATTTAATTTTGATACGGTACGATACGACCATGCTTTAGTGTTTGACTTCTGTGTAGCTGACCCATCCTTACCCAATGGACCAGCAAGCTACTCTTACAAGAAGCATGCTGCTGTAACCGTTGAAAATTTTGTTTACCCTGCCTTAGCATTCCAGGAAACACTTCCAATTTCATAAAAGCCGCGGTCACCCCAGCATTTGCATGCACCCACATTCCCGGGTGTGAATGGGCTTGGGATTTCCATAGCCCGGTCAGACCTAGCCGTGGATGGCGTGGTGCCAATTCACACTCACCCCAGGGCCTCAGAAATCGTTTGTGGTGGAAGGCAAAACATGTGCCGGATTTATTTCTTCTTCTGCCAATAATGTTCTCATGGTTTTCCCTGAGGGGTTGCTGCATTTTCAGTTTAATTGTGGGAAGACTCTGGCAATAGCAATTCTTAGCTTCAGTAGCGCGAACCCGGGAGTGCAACTCCTGCCTTTTGCTCTTTTTGCAAACAATTTACCTTCTGAAATCGTGGAGAAGACCACTTTCCTTGATGATGCTCAGGTGAAGAAGGTCAAGGGTGTCCTTGGTGGCACTGGTTAATTAGTTAGGCCTTACTTTGTTTGTTGTGATTGATTAGGAGAGTCTAGTCGTGTCCTTTTATCCTTTAAAAAAAAAACGGAATACATATTTTTTCTTACTTGAAGTACGTTGTCTCACATACCTCCAACCTACCTCCTCGGGCGAAACAGAGTAATCCACTATAACAATGACGAGATACAAATACACCCGCACATTGGTATTTTCCCTACATTCCATATGCCTTCACTGTTTTCACCCACAATCCCACTCCTCTATTTTACCTTAGGCTCACACTCGCCCTTCACACATGCAAACTTTTCTTCAAATAGATACAAGAGAAGCATCTACACATTAAAAATATCTAGTTTTAGCTGTTGAAATGTCCATGCCCTGCACATTCTCATAAACGAACCCAAATTTCTACGCTTTCAAGAAGTAAATCCACACCACTTTCCAAAGTATCCTAAATAAATAATTTAAAGAAATAAATAAATAAATCGACACCACTGGGTACATCCTCATGCAGGAGAGCTTAAACTAAACACGGATGGATGCTGGTACGATCCCAATAGAGCTGCTGGTTTTGGAGGGTTGTTCCGTGATGATCAAGGAAGATGGTGTTTAGGCTACTATGGGAAGATAACATGCGATTCAAGCCCGGAAGCTGAAGTGTGGGGAATCTACAAAGGCCTACCAATTATCCTGGAGAAGGGAATGTCAAATGTGAAAATCGAGTCGGACACGGTTGTAGCTGTCAATCTCATCAATGAAGAACCCAACTCCAACGTACCATCCTTTGAACACCATACTCAATGATGCAAAAACCATTCTCACTGGAACAAACTCCTCCATTGCTCATGTGTTCGTAGGAGCTAACGAATGCGCAAACATGGGCGACGCTACCTAGAGGGTCACTTGACCCCTCTCACTTCAATTGCTTACAAGTATTTTTTATAATCTGAAACTAAATTTTGCAATTTTGCCCCTGCAAAAAATTCAAAATTGCCCCAACTTAAAATTCATAGAATTTTCAAGTTTTTTCTTATTTTTTAAAGTTGATAGTTTTACAAATCATGAGATTATCTTACATTATTGGCAAAATATAATAAGCCATTGGGATAAGTTATAGAGCAAAAATACATATATCACTGTATATTTACATTAGAGTTCACCTCTTAATTTAGTTATTTCTATGTAGGAGCAAATAAAAAAATAACTTGCACATATGTCTAATTTTTAACCCCGCTAACTTAAAATTCTGACTCCACCCCTATGTGCAAATCACCTAGCTCGTATTGGCGTCGAACAAGAACAAGAAGGAGCTCAAGATCTTAACTAGTAGCCCTCTTTCCAAAGAGAGTTTCTAATTAGGGACAACTTAAATCAGGCAAATTCTGGACTAATTTCTTTTGTGCTTGTTAGGCTGTTTTTTATGCTTGTTATGCTGTTTTTTTTTTGGCCGAACCCTTGAGGCAAAACTCTGTATTTCCTCTAGTTTTTTTTTTAATGGCAAAAAAGATTTTATTAATCTTTGGAAATAAATTACAAAGATTAAAAGGATCCTAGGCACGAGGCATCAGGACCGAGAAAAAGCCGACCCACAAAAAAGGCACCTCTCACTCCGAAAGACACCTCCCGCTAGGAACCAAAGGGTAAAAAATAACCCGAGGCTAGCAAGAAATTAACCAAAACCCCCAACAGAAAAAAAAAAATGCCACAGAGCCAAAAACGACCCTAAAAAAGACAAACAAAAGCCCCAAAAGACGGTTAAACACCCCAAAAAAAGACCAACCAAAGCCCAAAGAACCTGAAAAATGACCCCAACGACGTCAATGGCTTTCAAAGCTATTAATGATTTCATCATCATCCCCTAAATGATCTTCGCCCAAGATCTTGTTAATTGACCGAGTAGCCTGAGCCGTATCAAGGTGAAATCTATTAACGCCATTAGAAGAAACAGATAAAGCAGCAGCTGCAATCGCAGATCTGAACACTACACATTTTTATTCTATTTCCTTTTCTTTCGACCACCCATCTTCAAGGATTTAGGACCCAACAATATTTCTGTAGATGTTTTCTGCCTCAAAGTTGCTTTCCCAGTCTCCTTCACAACATCAATTGGATTGAGGTTCACAAATAACTGGATACCCTCAAAATCTTTTTCATTTAGAAATCCCACTTCAGAAAGATTCCAAAAACCTTAATCAAATCTCTCAACCTCCTTTTCCTTTGTTGGAACCAACTAAATCGGCATCCTCTACAACAAATGAATCATATAGTTATGAGTCTAACAACTTGGGCCGCCATCTTACAACAATTAACCTCCAATAACTGATGCACCTCTTGATACTGCATAGTCTCCTTGATATTTCCTCTAGTTTAGTTTTATATATTTCGACATACTTAAAAAAATAGATGTGCCGAATTTCATTAACCAATTTGGACCCACATGAGCAAAAAATACCAACACTATCGTGGTCCTTAAGCATAGGATGTAGAAAAATTTGCCCATCCAAACAATGAATGTCAATGAAAAGCCGAGGGGACAGTCGAGAGATGCTTTCGGAAGACGGGAAAATTATGGCATTTAGAATCCGATCTCATAGTCAAAGAAAATAGAAAAAGGAAGAGTCTAATGCGATTGTTTAAATATGATAAAAAAAAAAAAAATGACTATTTACCGGAACGACGCATTGTCACATGCATGTGAGATGGTGCTTCCCAATATTTTTCATCACTACGTATTTATATAGAGTTAACAAACTTAGTCCTGAACCCATATAAATATGTAACCATGTAGACGAAAACTGCGCAGTGGTGTCCCCAGAGCTCCAATGATTTTTTAAACATGCAAGGCATATATATTTGAAATCATCAAATACAAAAAAAAAAAAAATTCAAAAGTGAAGAGCCTGAATATTTCTTATACACGTATCTCAATATTAATCTCCCACAACTAAAATTTCACTAATAACAAACCAATCAAACATGAACGCATTTTTGAAGCCCATTAAGTTTACAAGCCAAGATTAATTCACAACCTAGTACTCAATTCGTTTATTACCTCCTCTAAATCATTTTCCATTTGTTTTAACTTCACCATTCCCCTAAAATCCTGCACATAATGCTATGGACACACCACAAACCACTCCACCACATCAATCACACCAACCTGTGTGTGGCACTATATGATTGGTAACGGGAGAACAAACACTCTAAAACTATGTTGCAACGACCAATCATGCAATGTCACACATGCTGATGTGGTGGAGTGATGTGTTCCTAGTATTATTGGATCTGCACAGGCCTATCCCATTACTCCCTCCCAATTTGTATTTCCACTTTTACATGTCCAAAAATGTTATCTATTTGAGTTTTTTATGATTCAATAAATTCCTCTTTTGCCCTATCTTTATCAGAATAAAGTAACATTTTTAAGAAGTTGAAGTGTAAATGCTTACAAGCTAGAATCTTTTTGCGTGTAAATCACCAGAAAACCTCGATTTTCAAAATTGAATTAATTAATTTGGAGGGAGGGAGGGAGTATATAGGTAGCACTTTCTCCCTATTAAACTCGCCAACTCAAAAAATGATTTCAGTGTTGAAGATGTTTCTTCCACTTCTCTTCACCATTTCCCTCCTCTTCTCCTCCTCCGTCCATGCTTCAGTGTTAGACTTCTGTGTAGCTGACCCGTCCTTGCCCGATGGACCAGCAGGCTACTCTTGCAAGAACCCTGCTAAAGTCACCGTAGACGATTTCGTTTATCATGCCTTGGGCATTCCAGGAAACACTTCCAATTTCATAAAAACTGCGGTCACCACAGCATTTGCACCCCAATTCCCAGGTGTCAACGGGCTTGGGATTTCCATAGCCCGGGCAGACCTAGCCGTGGGTGGATTGATGCCACTTCACTCTCACCCTGGGGCCTCAGAAATCATTTATTTGGTGAAAGGAAAAATTGTTGCCGGATTTATTTCTTCAACTTCCAATACTGTTTATTACAAGACTCTTTACAAAGGGGATGTCATGGTTTTCCCTCAGGGGTTGATGCATTTCCAATTTAATGCCGGAAAGCATGTGGCAACAGCAATTGCTAGCTTCGGTAGCTCGAACCCGGGAGTGCAACTCACGGCTTTCGCTCTTTTCGCAAACAATTTGCCTTCTGCAATTGTGGAGAAGACCACTTTTCTAAATGATGCTCAGGTGAAGAAGCTCAAGGCTGTCCTTGGTGGCACTGGTTAGTTGAGGCGTTACTGCAAAATTGTGCCCAATAAAAATTTGATGTTCCTAGTTGGTTTGTTGAGATTGGTGGCACTGGTTGGTCAGTCTAGTCAAGTGTCATTTTTGGCATTGCTTTTTTTTTTTTTTTAATGTGAAATTGGGAGGTTGCTGGGTGCAATGTAACCAATTGGTTTGTCTGTTGTAGCAATTAACATTGCCTTTATCTCGATAATAAATTGACTATACTGGATGAATAAGTTCATGGTTTTTGTAGGTAATACTTCTCTATATGCCAATAAATGTGCCGAATTCCCATGGACCAATTAGACCCACATGAGCAAAAAATACTAACACTACCATGGTCCTTAATCAGAGTAATCATTCATCGCTCCCGGAGTATCACGTGGCGTTGTCTATGTGGTACTCCTAACCATTTACGTAGCGACAAATCATTCGATATGGACAATTGTCATTCATTTTAATTTGTTGAGTGGTTGGAAAACAAGGAATAAGCCAGCGGCGACGTTTTATTTGTAGGGAGTACCACACGGCAATACCATATGATACCCCGAGAGTATTTAATAATTATTCCCTTGACCATAGGATGAAGCAATCTGCCCATCCAAATAATGAATGTCAATGAAAAACTGGGGAGGAGAGTCGAGATCAGATGCTTTCGGGAGATGGGCAAATTTTAGAGTCTGTTCTCTAAAAGTCAAAGCAGATAGAAAAAAGAAGAGTCTAAGAGGGACAGTACCGTACAGGAAAAAAAACCAAGAAAAAAAACAAGAAAGTGCATCGGACGGCAGTGCACCGAATGGGTCTCAATCATCCGGTGCACTTTCTTGGTTTTTTTTTGGTTTTGTTTCCTGTATAATACACTTTCCGTTAGTTTAATCATAACAAGTTCAATAACTTCATGCGTACTATACTGTGCATTGATTATCTTGTAATCAACAACATTAAATGCATCATTGATTGAAGTTTCGACAATTTTCAGTATATAGTCAAATAGTTCTATAAATATTTTAGAAGAAGATCAACTCTACACAAATACTCTCTCCATCCCTTAAGGGGATGTTCAATTAAGTGACTTTTTGACTTATTACGTTTTTCAAGATATGTCATTTTCTTATACGCATCAACTAAAACAAGCCAAAAAATCAGCTTAGTGGAACACCCCTAAGTGTCCCTTACAAACAAAGGTGCAATTTTCGGACACATAAAATCAAATAACTTTCGTGCACAAAATTTTTTTTGCACCAAATTGAAGATCTAATCATGTTTGAAATTTGGTGTGAAGATATTGGAAAAATTACTCGCAGATGTACTTTAGTTTTTTAATTCCGAAATTTGCAAGTCTCTTTTTAAGGGACACTTAGGTGTGTTGGTAATTGTTAAAACCAAACTACGTAAATAAGTACCCATAAACAACAAAAACTTGAAGCATTCATTTCCATTGGAAAAGTACTTCAAACAAGGGTGGATGAGTACTACTACAATTAATACAACGGGTTGTTCCACAAAATTAACTTAAATTTAAAACATAATTATCATGTTTTACGATATATGTCACTCTCTCACAAATATCAACTCAATTTCACTCAATAAGCCAATTCTACTCTACTGACTTATTGTCAATAAGTTAGTTTATGGATAAATCCTCGTTTAACAAGGTAATTATAATAGTACCTTGCAAGTAAATGTTTGCCAACTTTTTAACCCATCAAATACGCTCTAACTTGTGCCCTAGGGGCATCAATTAGCACTCCTTTTCTTGTCTATATCAGTGTGAATTTTACACATATATATAGTCACCAGAAGATAAAACAATTGGGTGTAGATATCAATTTAAGGAATGTGAAGAATGAAAGTCACTCCCCTTAGTATTCTTAAATTCTTATTGAGAAAGCTCTAAGCAGTTTGTAATGTTGGGATTTAGAGTCGGGTCGGAACCAAATTGGGTCACTTATATGGGCATGAGTCTGTGATTCATTAAACAGAGTTCTATATATATCTTGGAGATAAGATGGAGAAATACAAAACAACCTCTATCTCCTAAGGAGATTAGAATTTGTATGCATACACGTAGAAAATGACCATACAACACCGACGGGTGGAGACGGTTAGTCCTCTCTCCGCTTGTCCCGTGTCAGCATGAAAGGAGCGTCTCGAGTACACTGTACAGGGTGAGTGCTGACTCCCACAAAGCCAACACGAAACATCGCTTTTGGCGTTTCGCATTCTTTATATATTCTTTACATATAAGTTTGAACACATGGAGAAGTGTCAAACGAAGGAGAAAAACTTGTTTGCCGAACGGGTACTGTCACGTGATATTCGTCGGCACATCCGAGCCGTCCAAACATGGCTTGGATGCGCCAATAGGTACCACGTGCCGGTACTCTATCCGCATACAAGTTTTTCTCCAAACGAAGGCCCAGTTATGATCTGAGAACTGACACACTTGTAATAGGCAAAGATTAATGTTATTCTTAGTGATCCGAAAGCAGTACATAAACATGGGTTGATGCTCTTCAACCCTTTTTTTTTTTATTCCTATAGATCAGAGAGCAGCACGCCAACATGGGTTAGATGCTATTAAACCACGGATTTTTATTTTTATTTTTTGATCAGCAAACCGCTGAATAATTACCCACATCTACGATTAGATGTACCTGAATAAAAAGGTAGTAGTGATTTTCAAACTCTTTTTTAGCATCCTCACTCCCTTTCTTGTCTCTATTGACATGAATTTACATTGTTAAAGCTTTCATAATTTCATTTTTCAACAAGAGGAAACAATATAAAGTATTTCACTGCAAGATGAAAAAGGGGCGTGAATAGCAATTTGACTCACTCTAATCGAAGTGGAGATCCAGTTCCCACAAAAGAAAAAAAAAGTGGGTCGAGATGAAGTGGCCAAAAATGTGCACAAGTCCGCAGTGGAAATTATCCTCAAACTACATATTTTGAGTTCCGAATGAACCGCAACAATATCCTAATAATAGAGTGATACCACAAGCTTTGAAATCACCCTTAAATCTACGATGCAAAGACTCTAGTTGTGTGGGGAAGGTTAGACCTATGTGGGAGGCTCTTCGCCGGAGTGACCTCGCTGGAACCCTAGCTTTGGGCCGGAGAAGGTGACCTGCACAATGAACAACCGTGTTAGCGCCTAGCCCGGACGGTGGTTGTCCGGGAAGGCACTTCGACAGCCTAGTAAGTGGCCGGAGAAGATGATGTGATTGGTAAATGTAGAGAGAGAAAGTGAGTTCAGAGAGTATTGAATGAGGAGAGAGAACCCTTAATACGGTAGGTGAGATGAGTATTTATGAGGAGAGAGAACCCTTGGACATTTTAACATCCAGATTCATTGGAGATAAAATCACCTCCCCACCTCATTTTATCAAATGACAAACTCACCCTAAGTGAAAGACAACTATGGCTATTGTTGTTTAAGCCATGCACTATACGATACGATTACCAAACTACCTCAAGCGTCAATAACAGACGCTAGTAAGTAGCAACTAAAATAACAAGGATAAACCATGCAAATAACAAACGTTAGTAGGTAGCAGAATAAAAATAAAAATAAAAAATAACCAGGATAGACTACAGAATGATTGGGCAAACATCAAAAGATTTGGTTTCTCTACATTTCCGTTCCGTTCCCCAGTTATCAATCTGGGTAAACTCCATACATATCCTTGAATGCTAAACGTCTTTGATTTTCGTACCCTTTGATAATAGCTGCGAGTGTGACAGCCACAATAAGTATCCATTTCCACAGAATGTTTAAGTTAACATTCAACCAGAACCAAAGGGGTATTTTCATTGAAAGAAATTCGCAAATAACAATGAAACAAATGAGTAGCATCCATAGCAAGCGGATATGCAACTCCAAATCTATGTGTTCTATATACTGTTCCCAAGACTCAAATGCAAGCTGTCGTGGGATGCACACCATTTGCTCGATATGAGAATATAGCTATTTTGGAGAGAGAATTGAGACCAAGAAAGAGAGAGAAATGGTAAGATAGAGATAGTGTGGGTAAATTTTTAGAGAGTGGAAAAAGTGTGTGGAAGAAGGAAGAAATTTTTGTTTTGAAATTTGAATTTTTGAAAAGGGGAGTGAAGACCGCCGGATAGGACAAATGAGAAGGAAGAAAATTGTGTCCGAATATTTTCTTGATCATCTTATTTAGCCAATTCTCTACAACTGTTGGGTTCAATTCACCATCTACCAAAAATCTATAGTTATAACTATTATAAAAAAAAAATCAGATGTATTCAGGAGCCTCATTAATTCTTCTCAACTGTCACATATATTAAAAAAGTATATAAAAGCTGTCTTATCTTAGATACAGATACAAGTATGTATTCAACTACCATTATCTCCCTACCCTAGACTACAAATGACGATTTAAAGTGATGGAAATTCTTATTAGACATTCTAAAAAAATAAACACCCAAAACAAAACTAACATGAAATTAAACAATAGAAACAAACATAATAGGTCTCATAGACGAATCTTTTGCCATAGATTTTAATCCCAAATCCTAGGTATGTAGAAGATATTGTCTGCAAAATCTTTGACCATATCTCTTTTATTTTAGAAAGAACAAATACAATCTCAGGACAACACAGTTGATAGATGTCCAATCAAAAACAGTTTTGACAGATGTAAAACTTTAATAAAGCTTTTGTATCACAACTAAACTACCAATATTAGATGAAACTTAAACCTTCATATCCTCATCCAAAAGCTCATATTTTTTATGGGAGTTAATCTGACTTTTTAAAATCCTCCATGGTTTCGGATCATAATCGATCATAGGGTTATTTCATATGGGTACTTTGTATTCATGGTTGTTTGGATGGTGCTGTTGGTCATTTACAGCCCACAGAATCGGCAATTCACTTAGCGGACTTAGTAGATGAGAATAGAGCATCATGGCCCACGTTGGAGTCGTTAAAGACAACAGAAGAGGGATTACTACTATAATAAAGCTCTTCTGTACTTTGAAATGATCTATAATTATTGTAACACCTTTTGTATTCTTATTTAAGAGAATGGGTAAAACTATCTTGCATGTTCTGGCATTTTCTGTTGTTTGTGTAGCATGTCAATGGTTTAGATTTTTAATCTCCCATTCTATTGATATTTTTTTAATAATTGGTACTCTCGACATATATCTAATTCGGAGGCTTAGTATATTTTGGATATTTAAATTTGGAGGACGAAATTATTTTAAAGGGATAAATTGTAACGCTTTGTATCTGTGTTTGTTAAAAGGTTTATGTAAGAGGGTCGTTTCAAAGAAACAACAATATATTATTTAAACTATCGCATTACATAGAAAAAAGGAGAAAACAAAAACACGGTTGGGAGCTCTTACTTGTTTTTTTTATTTAGGGGTGCATAACTATGTACTCCCTCCGTCCCTTTTTAAGTGTGTTACCTGGGAATTTCAACTATTTTTCTATCACATCAACCTTTACAACTTTTACATCTACTTTCCATTACTTACATTTATCAATATAATAATATCCACTAACTTTTTTAAAAGGAATCTACTTTTAAGGGCAAAATAGGAAATGTACCTACTAACTTTTCAAACTACACACTTATTAAGGGACAGCCCAAAATGAAAATATACACACTATAAAAGGGACAGAGGGAGTATCATCTATGCTACGCTGTAATATCTCCTTCTTTCAAAATCTTTACGCCAGCGAGCTTCGTATTGTAGGATAATCGTTGCTATTGTGATAGCCAGAATAAGGATACATTTCCATAGAGTAATCAAATTCATGTTCAGCCCGAACCATGGTGGGTTTCTTATAGAGAGTAACACACATACCAGAACGAGACTGAAAAGTCCTACCTATAGAGTTATGAATATTGTTGTCATATCATCTATTTCTGTATTTCTTAACTAGAGCTCGTACGCAAAATCACGTCGAACATTTGCCATTGATTAGAATGGGAGGATGGCGATTTGGAGAGATTTTGAGAAAATTACACTTGTGTGCGTAAGCGAGAGAGAGAGAGAGAGAGCGAGAGAGAGAGAGAGAGAGAGAGAGAGAGAGAATGAGGTAGAACGTGAGGGAGATGAAGAGATATGATTTTTATAATTGAATTTATAGAGATTGAAAGTTGATAATTTGAAATTTTGAAATTTGAAAAGGGAGGAATGTGGTGCTTAACAGAACACGTTGGAAGGGGGTAACAGATAGGCTTGGAAGTTTATTTTTGTGTACATTCTTTTTTTTATTAAAATGTTCAGCTTGGTCAGACAGGACTGTGAATATTGATTTGTCTTGTGAGAAAGTGATCGACATGTACTCTGCTTCTAGAGATATTGTTTGTCTAAAGTTTATATTCTTGTTTTATTTCTTAAATAGCTGATTTGTTTGGGCATGATGCCCTTGTTTTTTCCTTTCTTAGGATTATAAAGATCAAATATGTTTTTGTTGTATCATGAGATATTGCGTCGGATATATGTGCTATTTCTAATATTGTACAAAATGTTTGAGATCTATATATAATTTTTTTCTAGTGTTAATATCATTATTACTCAAGCAAGTTTGTTCGGACCAGGGCAAAACCCAACCAAACCAAGTCCAACAATTCCATTCGATCCCAATCTCAATCTATACTTCCTTATAGCGTTTGATCCTCCATATTGTTTACCTATGGAGGTTCGGTTTGTGGAGTTCTAAATTGAACAAAATAGAAGACCTGCCCAAATGAACTTTCTTTATTGTTTCTTCTTTTGACATTATGCCTAGAACTTGGTGGTTCTTTTGGTTTTTCTTTTCCCCACCTTTTTCCCTTTTTCCTTTTTGTCTTTATATGCCTTTCATCTTTGTGGCCTGCATTGTGCAATATTTCATTTGAGAGCTCTTTTTATACTTTGGAGTTTGCTCGTTGTATTTTGTTGCGGTGATGTGTTCGTGGGAGCATGTAGTTTGGTGATTTCTAATCAGTTTTTCAAAGTAAGGGTAATACAACTATGACATTCGCTAGCTACCAAGTCTCCTTGCTATAAATTGATGGGTAGTTATGTTTTGAATTTGGAACGACATAAAATAGATAGACAACGATAGCATAAAGAAACAAACACTAATTGATATCCCTAGTTCGAGCATTATTGGAAGAAACAAACAAAAATGATACATCTAATAAACACTATGCCTTTTTGTTATAAAAAGGAAATAAAATAAGTTTTACTGCACAGGTGTCCTTTTTTAGGCCCCTGAATTTGTGCAGAAAGTGGGCCCAATGTACCTTGAGCTTTTACGAGACGAACAAAGCAAAAAAAAAAAAAAGGGGTACCTTTAAGATGGTTCAAAATGAAAGAACTTTTAGTTAGATGAAGAGCTCAATTCCAAAGTATAATGGCTCAAATGGAATTTCTCAAGCTTTTTCGGGTGTGTAGATGATAATTGATAAGTAAAACTTTTTTGTTTTCACTTCTTGTAATTTTCTTTTAAGAGGGACTTCGGGGTTTACTCAGTGGTTTGCTCTCACCTAAGATTTCAGGTTCGATTCTCCTTGCCAGCAAACTTTTGGAGCTACTGGGAGTTACGCCCAGTCGTCACCTCCAAGGCCCTAGAATTAGTCGAGTTGCGCGCAAGCTGACCCGGACATCCAGTTATTTAAAAAAAAAAAACTTGATCTTGTACGTGTTTCTGAAGTTTGCTTTATGAGAATTATCATAAGGGAAACAATTTTCACACCACCTTTTATCTCCAAATAATCATAAGGGAAATTTTGCTTATTGCAAGGCGAATAAACGTATAGACGGATGCAGCTCCGAAATTATCTTAGGTACACTATTATACTACTTTGATTTGAGGGATGACCCTTTGCATAGTTTTTAGTACAAGAATGCCCCATGTGATGTGGCTACTGATTTTCTGCACGATTTCTCTGTTTGTGCAATAGGAGTATTAATTTTGGAGAGTGAGGTAACTGGTAATTAAGTAGTTGAAACCCTAATAAATGGCCTCTGCTGCTGGTGCGATATTGTGATGGGTACCCACTTGCCAAAAATATAGACCTACTGTTATTACACAATTAATCCCATGTACAACATGGCATTACAATGCCCCATTGTCCACTATTCCAATTTTAAGTTTAGCATTTTTGCGGACACATATGTTTGAAATATAAAATTTCGGACGAATACAAAAGCATGCGAAGCAGTCCGATAAAAATAGGTCAAGCTTGATGTCGGGATGGCTCGAACACATCTATGTCTGGTCCAAGTGATAATTTCTGTTTCGAGTTTTCCACACGAACAAAAGGCGTTTTAAGCGGGTGTTCCGCTAACTTGGTTTTTTTGGATTTTTTGTTTTTTTATGTGAGAGCTCGAAAAACGCGTTGGCTTTTTGTGATTTTTTATGTGATGTATTGCGAGGGGATAACCTGTCTCGAAAAACACAAAAAGCTGGCTTTTGACTTTTTGAGTTAGTGAAACGGGGCCTAAGTAGAACAGATGGGGGAGGTTGGTTACGATACCAAGTTTGTTCTAAAAGCTGGAGACAGCTTGTGGAGGTTGGTTATTTAAGGAAAGCAACGGCTACATAAAGCAAAATTGTCTTTGCATAAACATTAGTAATGATTCCTTGAAATTAAGTTGAAATAGGGAACCCTCGAAGCTGAGTTCTGCTTTGTGTATTATTAATTGCCGGAAAAGTTTCTAAATCTGCTCAAATTATTGTGTTCATCTGGTTCAAGACGTCACCGGCTAGAAATGAATCCAGCACACGTAATGCCTTCTCAAGTGCCCACATGCATCTTCCTTGTACATCTTAATTGCCATCTCGTGCATTCCTTGTCCATGACATGGACCACACACGGTTGATGCAACCATATTCCATCGATGTGCCAACAATTTCTTTTGATGTAGAAAATACAAAACCATGAGGCACTCTTCTTAACCATGTTCTTATCAGTCTAACCAGTGTTATATCCAAAATATCCAAACAAAGTACTCCCTCCGTTCCTTTTTAAGTGTATTACCTCGTAATTCCAACTTATTTTCTCTCACATCAACTTTTACATCAACTTTCCACTACTTACCTTTTATCAATATAATAATACCCACTAACTTTTCAAAAAGGAATCTACTTTTAAGGGCAAAATAGGAAATGTACCCACTAACTTTTCAAAACACACTTATTAAGGGACAACCCAAAATGGAAATGTCTACACTATAAAAGGAATGGAGGGAGCAACTTCTTTGCTACAAACTTCAAGACTTACACGTCACAAGGCTAGAAATTATTGCCGATAACATAGTATTTGACACCGGGCCAACCAGCTTGGGAAAAATAAGAAGGTATGAATTTTATTAAGTTGAATGAGGGTCATGACAAAATGTATAGTACTCCCTCCGTCCCTTTTATAATGTTTAACTTTCCATTTTGGGATATCTCTTAATAAGTGTGTGTTTTGAAAAGTTAGTGGATACATTTCCTATTTTACCCTTAAAAGTAGATTCCTTTTTGAAAAGTTAGTAGGTATTATTATATTGATAAGAGTAAGTAGTGGAAAGTAAATGTAAAAGTTGTTAAAGTTGATGTGACAGAAAATAAGTTGGAATTACGAGGTAACACATTTTAAAAAGAGACGGAAGGAGTAGTATAATAAGATTATCAAACCAAGCTGGCATCACATTTTGCCTGTTTTCCACCATGAACCAAAGCAAGACCTTGTTTGTTTTGGATTTTCAGACCGATTTTTTCAATTATTACTACCTACATCTCATTTATTGAACATGATAGACCAAATAACACCAATATGCTTTGTCGTATTGATGGTCATAGGGTAGTCAACAGTGGCTCCCAACCATACTGTGGAACTCTTATCTCAATCTAATAAACCTACACCTACCAACTATCAAGACTATAGACAACCGAGGGACCCATGAATTATTTAAAAGCATTAGGTAGAGTTGTTAATGATTCTTGAATGACTTTTCCACACGTACCACATTTTCCTCGAAAAATGATGAGACCATAACCACTAAAATATCCAGTCGGTAGGCTCAACTCATAGATATTAGATATTGACCTATTGGACATTTTATCGGTGGTTTCTTAATAACTGATAAGCTGCAGAGCAACTAGGTCCTAGAGTAAATTGAAGAGGACGAGAATTTATTCTATATGTTCGGAGCATTATCGCTAACGTACGACCAGATGCACGTACAATGAAATTCCACAACCACAAAATAAATGAATAAACCGAAGCAGATATAAAGGAATGCTAATTTCAGCCAATTATTGAGTAGAGGATTTCATGAAACCGCCGACAAATTTCGTATAACTGTCGTTTGAATCAATCTCAAATAATAACGGAGCTCTTAACTGAAATAATAATCCTTTTGTCCCAATCAAGAAACTCTTAAGCGATCTCTCCCTCAGATACGTCTCCATTCTCCTTAAAAGGCGATGCTATTAAATCTGTTGTGCTCTTCCCAATTCCAGTAGAAATTTCTTCATGATGCTCATTTACCACCTCTTTTTCAGTAACTGAAGATATTTGTGGTTTCGAAGTTGTTGAAACACTCATCAGAGTATCTGTCAACACAAAGTAAAAACAGCGAAAATAAGCTACCAGAGACCACAAGCACATTACTTGGCAATATTTTGGAACGACATCAGTTAAATTGAAAATAAAACAAGCAAACCTGGAGACAGCTGCAACAAGTGATCCTGAGGGGGAAGGAGGAGAGTATTGGATTTTTCTCCCACGCCCAAATGAAAATGGTTGTGCAGACAAGAGCTATAAGGATGAGAGAGATCTGTTTACCCATCAGTCCATAGAAACCTCCTTTCATCCTTTACGTGCATAAAGCACAGACTCAATCTCATCGAGATGTCATCAATAGAAATTGAACTTACTTTAAAAATATATCTGTAAAACATCGTTAGGTAAAAGGGTTTCAGAAGCACTCTAATGGAAGTATGTAACTGCACAGATTAATCATACTCAAGAGAAACATCAACCACTTCTCCACGGTGGAATGCAAAAATAGACTCTTGCACCCCAACTTTTTCTTCTGACTATTCTCTCATCTGTATCTTTCGAGAAGGGTGAAATGACACCATTAGGTACTGGTAAAGCCAAGGTATTCCACGACAGCATGAGACTTAGCATTTTGCTATCTTGTGTGCCAGACCAACATATAGACTTGGCCCAGGAATATGGATTACTAAACCAGATCAAGGCCAGTTTGGGCTCCGGTGGTTGTAGCCTTGCAGCGAATATCTAGAGGCTCATATTAACTTTGTGCCTCATCTAACATTACCGGTAAGGATTTCAGTCATAGTTAAAGCCATCATTGTCTTAGCATTTGTATCATTGTTGCAATCACCAATCTAGCTACTACAGTTTTGGAAATGACAATTAAGCTTATCCCTTTTCAGGGAAACCCTTAATTGCACAATGTACTCTCATAAAAGTGCACAAAAAAGTTTCTATATTGATTTTTCTAATGTATTAGCTACTCTTAGGCCTCCCAATAGCAAGAGATCAGAAAGCTCAAACAGTTCTTTGTTACGCATAAGGCATCAAATGTGTGCAACTTTCATTGAAGTATACAAGCAAGCATGAACAAATAAACAGTTGCAAGTATTGAGGTGGAGTCACAGAATTAGGCTGCCATGAATGTACATAACCCCATGAATTTTCATCGTGAAAAAGCATAACCTAGCTTTAGCAAAAACTCAGGAATAAAAAGTGGCAAGGACTCGAGGAATAAACAACCATCATCCCAACTACCAAAATCATAAAAAAAATGTTCTCTTACATTTTACTTGTTCATCAAATTTCAAAGTGGTGGTTGAACCAATAAGCACCAGCTAAAAACCGAGACAAGGGAATTATCGTACTTTCCAATACACAAGTAAAAAAAAAATTTGAATACAGGAATTAGATATTCAGATTGATCAACTCACGATCCTAAAAAAGGCATCAGTTTGCATCTGGTTAATCTGAAGAAAGAGAAAAAAAAATTTAATTTTCCAGACCAGAAAAGAAGTTCCCAAAAAAGCAAGAAAACAAGATAATCTACCCAAAAAAAGAAAAAAAAGAAAACAAGATCACCAAATCTAGGGGAAAAAAAAGCAACATTTTGGGGGAATTTTTATCTTTCGCACTTAAACCCACATGATAGAATATACCTGTTGACGACAAGGACTCCTAAGAAGAAGCTCCCAATGCAGAAGCAACAAACCCACCGAGTAGAAAGACCAGAGGCCGCAGCCTTGTGAGATGGAGGTAATGGTCTGGTCCCAAGCATCCGACCCATTTTGAATCAACAAAAACAAACCCCAACTCAACCCAAACAAAAAGCTTCTTCTTCAACTTCAACTTCAACTTCAAAGCAAAAGCTTTCTCTGTAATCTACCCTTTAGAGGAATCATATGCCTCCATGTCAAGGTAGAGGGAGAGGAAGAGAGGGAAGAATACAATGACGGTACAATTGCAGTGTACACTCAATTGTACTCTTTTTAAAATGGTTGTAGAATAAAATCGGAATTGCCCCTCTACAGCCCAATTGCCCCTACCAAATTGGGAGGGGAAAATGGGCGAGGATGTAATTACGGATGATATCACGGACTCCGGGAAAAAATTATAAAATGATGGAACAATAATAGAGCTGTGGTAGACCACCACAAGAAGATAAGGGAAGAAGGAAAATAAGGGAATCATTCTATAAACAAGGCTGAGTCGACAACGGCAATGAATATGTACGATTTAGTATCCCTGGGTTATGCCCACAACGAAATTATTATGACTCTCTTTATCAGTACAAGCACATACCAAAAAGAGCTCCATACAAAGAGTTCATCAACCAAATCGAGAGGCCATCGACAGGTTTTTTCAGAGCTTCACAAAGAACATCGCAACCGCTGATTAGATTTCAGAAAGCCCCTACCATCTCCAGTGAACGGAAGAGCTTGTGCGTCTAGTAGGAATAAAAAGTAAGAAACAAAACTCCGTTATTTTAGAAAGTACCAGTAAGAACACGAAAAGAAAAGATAATAAAATTGAACGTCGATTAAATTGATTAGGGCTTAATTTCTCAGAAACAAGAGTTCACTTCCCGTCCCTGGGTTTTCGTGTACTAAATTCTCGAGGATCAAGTAGATAATTTACAGATATGTATCAATATCGACATGAATGAAATTTCTCAGGAATTAGACGATTACCTCGATATGTAAGGAGAGGCGCCGTAGATCTCACCGGCTCTGCGCGAACTGGACGACATTGATTGCATGCGCCAATGAAGGGGGGAGAGAGAGAGACAGTCAATCAATTGCTGTAAAATAAAACCTCTCTCTACAATGTCAGCAACCGGAGTTTTGGTGAGGATGAAATAAATGGCTAACAATACATTAGAGCAACCCCAACAATAACTCCTCAAAAAAGTTTGTGAACAGTGCATATATCTATTATAACTTGATATTTTTTCTATCAACACTCCAACAACACTCCCTATTTTTAATAAATTATAATATATGGGGGAAAAGTAAGAGAGAGAGAATAAAAAAAAATATTGGAAACATGGAGGTCCGGAGCCCGGACTAGAAGCTTCCCCTATATATATATATATATAATCAAAAGAAAAAACAAGTTTACCAAAGATGAAAAAATACCAAACTTGTATGTATTTGTCTACACTTGTTGTCTTAGATTAAAAAATAATAATTTCAACTTCGCTCCATATTTTT
>JAXBDA010005313.1:0-25031 GCA_036023075.1 Gaultheria prostrata
TAAACGTACGTGTCCAACATTCAAATCTACCAAATAAAATCCTGGCTCTCGAAATTTACTTCTACTTTTTTTTTTTCACGAAAAAACGACTAAATTTTATTGATTCAATTCATGGTCCGAAGCCTGAGCATCACCAGAGCAAAGGTTCATCGGCCATTGGGGGATAGGACCCCCCCAATTGACAAGATGAGAACCCAATAGGGCTTGTTTAGCCAACAAGTGGACTAACGTTTAACATGCACAAAAGTGCAAGAAGAAAATAATGGTAACAGCTCAAAACAATCAGCAATAACGAATCTGCAATCCGAGAAAATCCTTCTTTTATGGGCAAGAGCTTGGACGACTTGAAGAAAGTCCCCTTCTATAATAATATTTGCCAGTCCGTTATTGGCCGCGAACACCATTGCTTCTCTGAATCCCATAGCCTCTATGGTACGTGGTGAGAATAAGCCATTGAAAGATATGGAGGCCCAACCAAAAGTATTTCAATAATAGTCCCGGGCAACAATTCCAACAACAACCAGACCAACACTCCTACTGATAGCACCGTCCACGTTAAGTTTAATCACATCCACAGGTGGAGGAGTCCAAGTCAGAATGAAGGGGCAATGCGTGAACTAGGAGGAGATGACTTGAGGCTATTAGCTTCCTTAAATTATGAGATAAGAGCAGTGGCCCTATCTAAAATGGCAACATGAGGCCAGACTTCCTCATCAAAATAAGCTTTGTTTTTGGCTTTCCAAATGGACCAGCATATTGAAGCTATTAGATCACCGATATCCTTCATGTGATTACCACTAGGGAGTCTTTGTGTAATCATAAACCACCAATCTTTAAAAGAAAGTTGATCCCAAGAACTAGATGGAGAGCACACAAAAGGGGAAGGGCACCACACTTATCCTTCATGTGATTACCACTAGGGAGTCTTTGTGTAATCATAAACCACCAATCTTTAAAAGAAAGTTGATCCCAAGAACTAGATGGAGAACACACAAAAGGGGAAGGGCACCACACTTCTCTAGAAAAATTTACAATTAAACAACATATGCTCTAATGTTTCACAATGCCTCTTGCACCGGGGACAGGAATATGATTATCAAGAATCAAATTCTTAGAAATTTTCTTGGGTATCACATTCTCGTTCTTATCTCTTTCAAACGTTGGATTTATGAAAAGAAAAAAAATATTACATCCTCATTTTCTCTCAAGATTGCCACCATCTAAACTGAGCCTTACTAAACACCTTGTTGAGGACAAAAATGGATAGAAACTACTTGGTACCTTTATCTGAATTCTGATATGTCTTTTTCTTCGTTATATTTCACAGTTAAATAATAGAAAAAGAAATATCCTTTGGAGGAGCTATTGAAAAGACCAAGGACAGATTGAGGGTGGATGCATGAGTCTGGTCGACCGTCCAACCCACATTTCAAATTCTTAATAGAATTAGTAGGTTTTTTTTTTTTTGGGATAAACTTTAAAGTTATGAAGTTCATCCGCCTAATATTGTTTTGAACACAATTCGACACCCGCCTAACAAAAGAATTTTTTTCCCCTCGAAAAATATGGTTATTTTTAGCAACTATTAATTTTTGGATTATAATTTTTCTTTTTAAAATCATAGGATGCATAATTTTGCATGTATTTAGAATTATATACATATGATTGAATAGGTTGATCAAAATTTTATACTCCTATGATAATAGTATCTTTAAAAGTATTTTTTATACTTTGTATTGACAAAATTAACATTGCTTGCCGATCATAAAAGTAATTGTCATTCATATCTTACAAAACTTTTTCAATATTCGCCAAAAAAACCCTTAAATTTATGTGTCTGCCTTTGGAGAATAATTTGGGTGCGTGTAGGATACCACGTGGTACTAGCTAGTAATGCTCTACCGCAATCGTCTACCTCGGTGATCAATGATGCTGATTTGAAATAAATTCAGAGGAGAGTTTTTTTAAAACTAATTGTCCAAATTATTTTTAGACGATCAGAATGCGCACTGCGTACTGGCACATGGTATCATACACACGCCCAAATTCTTCTCCTGTCCCTGATTAAAAAGACCATCCCAGTACTTATCTTCTAGAATTTGTTTTTGGATGGGACAAAGACCAAAAGGTAGAAAGGATGAAATTTTTTTGTCTTAACCAATGAGAACAGCTCCATTGGTCATCAATGTTCGCTTCAAACGTTTCAATCGAATGAAAGGTCAAAGCATCATGTACTGTTGAAGACAAATTGATAGCATAGTAGTACTTCTGTTCCACAAAATAATCTTTTTTTTACCTTTCGTTCTATTTCTTTCGTCCCAATTTTATAGTCCCAATTGATATTTTTTTATCGTCCAAAAAATATTGTCTCATTTCATAACTAAATGGATAATTGTTAAAGTATTTCGTCTTATACTCTTATCTTTTGAAATTAAAAATAAAAAAAAAATAAAAAAGTGTAATGATTAAAGGGTACTGTAAAATAAGAAAAACATATTTTTAAAAGCACAATGATTAAAAATCCCCAAAATGGACTATAACATTGGGACGGAGGGAGTATTAACTTGACTTTTTGACTTTTTAAATACATACATGTGCAAAGAATGAGATGTTTCATAAAATATGAAAAGTAAAAAAGCCGGTAATTTTAAGTTATTGGACCGGGGTGTTATTATGCTCTTTAAGTCAAAAAGCCGATAACCATTTGGTGCAATGCAAATAAAATAAATTGTATAAATGTCTTGATTTTTTTAAAAATATTACTCGCAAAGAGGGGAAAAAATAGAGTTCAGGTTGCATTGGCAATAATTTAAAATACATGAAAAAATGTAACAAAATGAAAATACCATACCCCATGTTTTTTCATTTATTTAGCATAGAAGTTGCCTTTATTTTTCTCTTACATTCCATTTATTTTATTGCCCATCGGGTTGAGATTTTGAAATTGGAAACAAGTGTAAGAATTGAAAACAAATCAGAATAAAAATTCAATATACTTCTCATATTTTTCCAAACATAATCTCAACCATAAAATTTATTTATTGATGAAGGTTAGATATGTAAATTTGGAAAGTATCCATCGCAACCGTAAGATTTATGGAGATAATTTTTTACTGTTAAATTTATGTATAAGTTTAAAAACTGAGTTGTTTTATTATATAGAATCGAAATTCACAATCACAAGGGGAAATAATAAATTCCAAAATGGACAAAACATATTAGTAGTGTTGATTTCCTTTTCTCTAAGGTCGCAATCTAATCCTATAAGTGATGGGAAGGAAAAAAAAATTGGGTGCAAATAGGGTATCGTACACGTAGTAATTGAGTGTGCATTTTGATTGTCCAAAAATATTTTGGACGACCTATATTTTCTCCCTTCCTCTCTCTTCTTTCTCTCCCTAAAATCCGGACAATCCAAAACACTTTTAAACAATAGAGATGCGCTTTCGTTACTCGGCCGGCACCGTCTGGCACCCAAGTTTTTCTCGATGGGGATGGAGAAAAAGAGAGAGATAGGGGTAGCCCCACAAATGATTGAATACACGTGTGCTTGCCTTGTATACGTGCACCCGTTTTATTCATTTATTGATTTGATTATTGTCTCTTTGCTTTCAAAATTTCTATGGTTCTCAAATGTAAGACTGGGATATTTTCTCTTCTTTCTTTTTCTCTCCTCCTAAATTTTGAGAATTTTAGAAAATAAGGCAAAAATAAAGATTGGGCTACTAACTTATCAGGAAAAAAAAAATTGTTGTAGCTTATAATTGGAAAAATATATATTATAATTGGAACTTATCAGTGAGAATATACTCTTACAGGTAAAAGTTAATAAATATATCTAAACCATCGATTGTGGAGATGAACGGTCGGATTGGGGGCACTACACCCTTACAGTGCTTTGGGGAACTACAAGGACCCCAAATTCCTTTTGCTAAGTCAGATATTTTTCATTTGAGAGAGCACAAAAACAAGTTTGATTCGACAGACCTAGAAACATAGTTCTGCTTCTACGTGGTGTTCGATCAAGGAGTGCTGAGAAATAGACATCCATGCAAATCTTAAGCACCGTAGCGGGGATAAATTTATCTTGAGTACAGAGTGTCACACTAGCCTTGATCACCATTTTAGTACCATCAATTTTCAGGTTTTGAATTCTAATTTTATTGCATTCATATTTACCGTATCATCACAAAAAAAATAAACATAATTTTCCTAAACCCCCCTTACGACCCTTCCAAATTATAAACTCCAGATTATAATGATTATTCAAATCATTCATCTCGTAGAACTCTCCAAAAAAGAAAAAGAAAACACCCTATTTATTATTACTCCATTCATCCCGTTCTTTTTGTCCATAACAAAAATCATGTTATTTTCAGATATTAAAAAAAACACAGTCACAAACATAACAAGAAAAAACTATAGACCTTGATAATTACGGTATTAATTATTGACTAAATATACAAATATGTTTTTTATTTAAAAAGGAACATAAATAAATGCTTCCATAATTCAGAATTTCAGATCATCGACTCGGTGTGATTGTATATGTATATAGATAGATGTATCTATTTTGTGTCGGAGAAGAAGTGGTTGACGGAAGGCATGACTTCCGGCGGCCGTGTGCGGAGGAACTTCCGGAGGCCATGCTGTGAGTATTTCTTTCCTTCCTCTTCGTTTTCAAGCACGGCCGTGGTCCGGTGGGCTTTGTTGATTCTGCAAATGGCCACAGGCCCAAGAAAAATGGGCCAAAATATAAAACAGGATGCATATAAATACAAGTTTCAATGCACATAACATAACGCAAGTAGAATTTTGTAAAAATCCCAAGAAAATTCGTTACCATTATTCCAAGTTATTTTCTTGAAAATTGTGATATTATTTTATCTCAAAATTGATCTGGAAAGCATAATTTGCCTCCAAATTCGAATTTTGCATATGCATGTAGGGGCAAAATCGCAGCGTGGCCAAGGGCGGCCCAAGGCGAAATTTAAGTATGAGGTTTTAAAAGTCAAAGTATTGTTGATAAACATTTTAATCCAACATATTGAATTTTTATTTGAAAATCATAAAGTTACTACGCATAAAAAAACCTAGTCTCTGGCGTAAACAATTATATTGTTTTAAATGAAATGGAAATATGATAGAGATTAATCCTATGTGACAATCATTAATCTAAACAAAAATAATAATCTTTGTTTTTTTTTTATCAATCGAAATAGTTTTTGAAGAGTCAAATATATTTTACATACATAAACGTATAAAAGTGAAGCCTCCCAAAATTGGAGGCCTAAAACGCTAGCCTTAATTGCCTTGTGTTTGGACCCCAACAAGTTTAAATTATTTTATTGGTGGTATACATGACTTTGTATATTATCGTAATTAGTATTGAGCTCATACGATTTAAATGATTTTTCTTTATAACCTAATAAAATATTCAAGTTGCTTTTATTTGATCATTTGAAATTCGTTAAATTCCTTTTCCAGACACAAGAAAAGTACGATCCGTTCAGTACACAACATAGTGTATCAAAATCCAAAAGCTATAGTATACGATGAGTATATTTTTAGGTGAAAATATGTATTTATGTCGCAATTTTCGCTCCGTCCTTGTATACGTGCATATAATCCGTATGGGTGCGCGGGGAAGTTAGAGGGCATACCTAACGTCAGGGTTTGTGAGTACGTTCCTTGTGAGCTGAAAAATGCACATGCCAGTGACAAAGGTCATTGCTGCCATTAGAGGATACACCTGTGTTTTCACAAAATTGGAATTAATTAGATTTCTAAGTTTTCTAAAAATCGATAGGAGGAAGATGCAGAAAATTAATAATCTTTTTGAAGTGGACAAACATAAACCATTTCTCTGATTGGTCCCATCCACCGTTTTAAAAATAACAGATAATAGCGGGTTGAATTAATTGATACTTGTCCGTCTTTAATTAGCTTGAGTGAACAAAATCAAACTCGTGTTTTAACATTTTTTTCCCGTGTAATCCACCCGCCAACCCTAATTGAGAATAATGGTAAATCATCCCGACATGGGGCAATAAAGATTTGCGGGTGATTGGTCTCTCACGGGGCCATCCCGAGTCTGGAGTCCATATGGTGACTCCCATGAGAAATTGCTATACCGATCGCCCCTTGCTCTGCCCCTTTCAAAAGCAAAGAACTACACATCCGCAATAGTGTTAAATGGAGATGTCGATTCAATCAAATGCCCGAAGACACAGAAAGACAAACAAAAGTGAGCTATTTTTATTCAGGACATATAATAAGAACTTCAGAACTTGAGTTAACAAAACAACGGGAAAATTTTATTTTTAGTACCAAATTAGCAAATTTAATTACCAACCCACATATGCATTAACTCGTGTTTACTTTCTTCAAAAATGTTAGAATACGAGAAAAGTTTCCACTAAAACGTCCAGAAAAAAAAAATGAACAGTTCATATAACGAATTTAATTACCAACCCACATATGCATTAACTCATGTTTACTTTCTTCAAAAACATTCGATACAGGAAAAGTTTCCCCGAAAACATCCAGGAAAGTGAAATGAACTGTTCATTTTGCTTTTCTGTATATTTTCGGGTAAACTCTTCTTGTATCCTACCATCCCCGTTACTTTCTTACCTCTGGTTTCAACCAACGCCCCATTTTGAAGGCTCTCTCCCTCGTTTGGCTATGAAAATTCGCTGCTGTAAATATTTTAAAAACTGAGAATTTGTATGTGATAAATTTTTGTTCACGACTCGTATATATATATACCTGACCGTTGAGACACTGTTGGGCTGCAATTCAGTGGGCTGGTGAATTGGAATTTTGACTTCAAAAGGCAAAACCAGGGGGCTTTAGCCTCTTGTTTTCTTTAGTATTATCTGTATTTTTGGGTCAAAGCACATGAAGTTTAATGTTGTTCCTTTTGCTTCATCCTAGAATGTTCCTTTCAATTTTAAAGGAAGGCATATCTTCCTTTCCTTTTTGAAAAGTCTAGGTAACACCAAATATACTCGTCTATAGATTACTATTTTTCTATTACCATCACAGAAGGATTTCGTCACAAAGATTGAAAAGAACCCAAATTGTTTTTTTGTGTGATGGTTTTTTTTTTTTTTTTTTTTTATCTGTGAAGTCTACGAGTTGGGTTCGGTGTTGGTGCTACGTAGGGAGTGTGCAGCACGCGTGCTGCGCAATCCGAGCCATCCGCTCTGTGATCCAATGGTCAAGATGTCATCTCGATTGTGCAACATCCGAGCGTTCATTGCAAAATGAGATCTGGACCATTGGATCGCCAAGCGGACGGCTCGGATTGCGTAGCACCAACCCCGAACCCCTACGAGTTCAATGTTTTTTATCATTAATGTGGACATGGAATCATAACAGTCAACTAACACGTAATGTCTTGGACCCCATATCCATATGGCCCTTTTAAGAAGGCTAAGGGCTAAGGCCTATTCGCAGAGGCCTAAATTTTTGGAGGTATAAATATGTAGTAGCATTTCCTTGAAGATATTTTGCAAAAATGAGCTTGTTGCGAAAGATTTAAGTGTTACAATTACACAAATTGATGAAATTCTCGTTAATCTTTGTAATCCACTTCAAAGATTAATCTCTTTTGTTTTTCAAAAAAGAAAAACAATTGCACAAATTGAAATCTTCTCTTTTTTATGTCACTGGAACACATTGTCGAACCAAAGCTACAAACTTTGTACGCAAATGAATTTTTGTAATCCACAAACTGTGACCATTGATATTGTCTCAATATACACCCCCAACAAAAGATTTGTTCCAAGTAACTAATTAAAATAATTTTGTTTTATGAAGAAAGTTACAACAACTATTGAGCAAATACAAGATATGAATATGGATACATCCATAACCGTTGGGGAGGATCAACTCTGTTAAGTAGGAATAAGTTCAATGTTTCCTTTCTTTCTTGGAATTTGAAAACCATTCTCGGCAACAGGCTCCTATCGTTGAAAGAGATGCAATTAGTTCAGGGGGAATCTGGCAAAATTCAAAGTGAAAATGTTGAAGCTAACCTGAATTGGCTTTGGTATCTTAGTCTTGATATACGGCCACCATCTATCCTCGACGATTGATTTCACAAGACAGCCTGCTCGCAATCCTTCTATGCCAGCATATCGTCCAAACACACTCTCTTTCACACCACCAAATGGCAGCGACTGGGAAACCTTAAGCATCATTACTTGCAATGTGATTTAGAATGACATTTTAAAGAAATCAAAAGCGTGAAATTGAGGAAGTATGTAGCTCTTGACAAGCCCACATAACAAATTAACAATCTCCTGAAAGAATAGTTTACCTGACACGTGTAATTTGATGCAAAGTCAGTGATTGCAGCAACTCCCCAGACTATCTGAGAAGCTATTGTTTTGTCACGACGCCTACTGCCAGAAAACACAGTGCAGCGAAGCCCATATTTAGTCTCATTTGCGAGCTTCACAACTTCTCCGTCTGAGATGAATTTCATTATCGACATGATCAATCCAAAAGCCCGCAAGTCAATCGTCGTGCAGATTCAACATGTTGTCAATGTGGGAATACTAAAACAATCATCTTACATCATCACCTGGAAACACAAGTTCTAAATTCTCTTCCCTGGAAGTACAAAGGTAAATACATTTTTGAGAATACAAGCCTGCGAAAACATAACTTCTGGGGGAAAGATGGAAAAGGTGCTTCCCCAGTAAACAAGAGATTAAAGTCTACACAACAATAGGTGATTGTGGACTTTTTCAAATACCTGCAGCAACTTCATCTTGTGGGTTACATTCACAATAACAGTGGGAGGAAAGTACTAATCAACAGCACCAGCGATATTGCCAACGCTTACCCGACCAAGAATTTCAGCACCTTTGTCTAAGGCATCATTTAGAAGGCATTGAAGCTTTCCTGAATGCTCTTGCACACATATGGCTCCCATATCGTACTCACCAACCAGTGGAGGACCCTGCATAAGAATAGGCAGAAATTAGGTACCAAGAAGTTACAGGTGATCCTTTTGTTATCACCCTCCAGCATCTATGGCATTTTTCCCTGCAAACCAGGATACTGAATGTATCCCTATTCAATCAACAAAGGCAGTGCGTGTGAATCATAATTAGAAAAAAAAAAGAAAAAGAGTACTCCAATGTTCTTCATGTTCTTAGAAAAAAGCTTTTGCTTCGTAGTCCTTCACTTATGCAATAGCTACATGAATCGTCGTTAGGATAAGGCATACTCCTAATCCTTATCTTAAAATGGTATACATATTTGGTGGCCTGAATGCAAATCCAAAAAGGCTTAGTAACCCAAAGGAACAGATATCAGGAAATCATAAAAACAATACACCCCATTCAACCATTTAAAAGAAAAATACATACACGAGAGTAGAAGGGCAAGAAGGACCAAATGGATACTTGTAAAACAGTGTTAAAAGTACAAATGTAGCTTTGTACAGAGAAGCATAATGAATAGCCAGAATAAAATTTGGGCCTACTTTTGTAGAAATTGTAGATCGAAAGATGCTGGTCCACAACCGCCAAAGCTTGTGAGATGAATGCAGTCTCATTAGGGAATTGAAAATGGCTAAGGCACCATCTCCCGTTGGCGTTAGCATAAACTGTTTTGACAAGTATTTAATGGCTCTAGAATAAGAACAGACCCAAAATGAACACGAACTCGTGCACGGTCGGAAAGTGAAAGCAAGTCTCCACGCGTGACTACAATAACAGGCTTGTCATCCGTAACACGAGAAAAGAAAATAAACCCCTCCCACAGTCTCGCCAGGATTTATCCCAACTTACTTGTTTTCCACCCACACACAGATGGACATGTTCCACCTAGCCGTATGCTTAAGTTGTAAGGCATATAAGAAAAAATGAGGTACAATTAGCATCACTAATAAATGGTTCCACAAAAAGATCCTGCAAAATTAATGTACAACAGATCGGACCAAAAGTAAAACTGGAAAATAAGATTCCCACTTTTTATACGCTTCCATAAGGAATTTAGGACACATATTAATCCATCACTGACGCAGATTTTCACCTATTAAGAAGCTATAAGAATGAGGGATGCGAAAGAAGAAAAGAGTTTAACAAGTGCAGTAGGACATGGTTGCCTAGAGTTTGATCGAGGACATCACTTCAATAGAGCCAGATAAAGACAATGTAACCATCCAATAAGTATGAGACAAAGCCCTGTTGAGGTTAAAATTGCACTTTTTTCACGGTGTCATGAGGCATTTCCAGAGTACTGCTATATGCAACCCATACGCAGTTTCACAGATCTTATATATTCCCAGTAAAGAATTCACATGCTAACCATCCAACATAGAACAGTAAACCCCTTTCCAGCTCCACCCAAAATAACCTCACTCCTCCAGGATACATATTGCACTTATTGACTGTAACAGCAAGCCTAAAACATTATGTTCATTCAAATTGTTTCAACTATGACACGTAAGCCAACTAAGCTGTCACATGTAACAAGCATAAGAAACCGTCTTCGTCACAAACACTTAAAGCTCGGTAGAAACTGTCCTAACTATCCTGCCTTATACAAGAAGAATATAAGCTGACAACAAATAAAGCTACTCAATAATGCAAAACAAAAATGATATATACATGGAACAATCCTCGCATATACCTCGGCAAAATTTTATTATTGGACGAGCAAATCTCTTCTTTGGTTCTCCCCGTGTAGATGTCAGAACAACAAATAGGAAGCGAGGAAAAGAGAACCTATAACATAAATAATCGATGAGAACAAAGACAAAATGCTGCATTTGAAGATAATTTGAAGCACAATATTAGTCAATGAACCTATTACTCATCATAATTCACTGCCCCAAGGACCATGAGATTGCTAATCTTTGAAACAAGCATCGGGATCAGCTTCAAATCGGAAAGTTTACCAAAAAGCATTCCTTGCCTGTTCTTGAAATTGATCCAGATCTAGACTAAAAGGATGTAGAAATTAGCATGGATTTCACCCGCTAAATAGTTGCAAGAGTTTGCAAATGCTCAGGATGTACCAGAACAATTAAAACTAAAAGTAATACGATGAATCACTCCTACCCAATTTCGACTTTCGAGAGATGTCATCCAGTTTCTTCGAACCAATGGCCATGAAAAAAAATGGATCAAAGCAAAAAGAACGGAAAGGATGAAACCCCAAAGAACATAAATGTCTTTGGTCATTGAACTATCTAGTTGATAAAGACTTTTAATCGTACCTAATTCATTCAGCTATTGATCTATTTCTTCTGCCAGTTTATCAAGAGTTACAAAAGAGGATTTCAACAATAGTGTATAATAAATCAACATATCCACTTCCAATTCTAGCAGAGTGTTAATCTGACTGTTAACAAGGAAAAAAGTAACATCCTACGTAAGTGCTTCAAAAGAATGGCAAATGCTGTGTATAGGTGAATGATTGGATTCTCACTGCCCGCATTTCGGGGTTACAAATGAATGAATCCTCATTTCTTCCAGACTTATGAGGTTTTGAGAAGGTGAACCATCATATTTGACTGCTCATCAGAAAGAAGGAAGCTAGTTGGTTGTTCTCACCTTTTCTATTTCATCACCGATAGTTTGGGTTTCAGAAGCCTCACCTCCATAGCTATGTGCTTCTGACTCAAATTCCGCTGTTGTTTTCTCTATTTCAACACCTTCCTTTGAGCTGCTTTCAAAGTTCTTAGTAGAATCCTCTTGTTCCAGGATAATCTTTTCAGTTTCTATGCATCCACCACCCATATGACCACGTCAATACCCTGAGAGGCTTCATTGTCTGCCTCTTCATATTCAGATTTGTCCGTCTCAACTTCTTTGTATGATGATTTTTCATCATCTAAAATCTCCAATTTGCCATGTCACTGCCATTGGCAGCTTCACTGGCATTTACCCCCTTCAAAAGCTCCACGTCAGAGTTTGAGCTCTGGCCAAGAGGCAGAGACCTATATCGTGAGAAACTTTCGTAAGGTGATGCCTTTTTTTTTTTTTGCATTAAACAACTGATATAAGGCAAACCCATTAAACAGACTAAATCAATTAAATCATAACCATATTTTGATTAGGACTGAAAACCCATCTCGAACATAATGCAGAATCCTCAAATTGACGACTCAAATCTGAAATTTTGGCACTAACTGTGGGAGGCGCTTCGCCGGATTAACCCTTTTGATCTTCCTGGTGCGTACGGAAAGGTGGTGAGCTGGTTGAACCTCTCCTAGGACCCAAGCTGTTGACCTGAAGAGAAGACCTGCACACGTGAACAATCGCGTTAGTGCCAAGCCCGGACGGTGGTTAGTCCGGGAAGGCACTCCAACGGCCAAGTCAGTGACCGGAGAGAGAAGTTTGTGGCTAACTTAGAGAGAGAAAGAGAGTTATGAGGGTATTCAATGTGGAGAGAAGATCCCCTTTGAGGTAGGTGGAGACCTTATTTATAGGCCAAGGAGGGCGTGTCCCCCACGCTCCTCGTACACCTCCTCCGCACCGTCCATACCTTGGGTGATGCATGGTGCGGTAAGAATGTCTGCACTGACCCAGTGCTTCGGCTGACGTCATGGTGCAATGCTTCTGCTTGCATCACGCCTGATACATTAAAGGGTCAACTGGTTTGGGAGTGCTCCCCGGTCAACCACGTGTGACTGCCACCATAAATGCTCTATGCAGTATGTCAGGCACGCCCGGCGCCGTGCTCTCTTGCACCGTCCGAACGCTCTCAAGCTGACATCAACCGACTCGGGGCAAGAGAGCGTTCGGTGGGAGACGATCAAGCCATCCAAGAGGTAACTATCGGATCCACCGATCCGAGCGCTATCCTCCAGGAGGCCGCCCCCATGGTAGCCCACCGGAAGCTCCATGGCAAGGGTCTCCCGGCCTTGCGGATAGCGGGGTGCAGTTCTGCCTTGACACCTGTTCCGGTCCGTAACGAACGATCCCACATCGAGGATAACCCAAAGCGGGGCCTATTGAGTTGGGTCCACGCTGGCCCCTTTTGCCAGCTGGCAAGCGTCCCCTTCGCACCCCTCGTGGGGTGAAGGGGTGAACCTTCTGAGCCCGGTCGCTACACTAACAGTGAATAGTTGTCAGTTGTTATATTCCTCAACACAGTTCAATCACTTTATCCTACTTAATTGAGGTCAACAATAAGTATCCTGCTCTACATTCCATCACAATAACCATGTTACTACCATAAAATAAGGTTAGCATTCAAGAATCAAGAGTTACAAAAGAGGATACAAGAAGCTAGCTAAAGTTCTACCTCCAAGAAGCTAGAATACAAGAAAATTTTACTTAAATCAGTACTACAACACCCCTATAAATTTCCCTTTCTTGGTATGCTATTCTTTTTGGCTTCACAGGCTGTTCGAGCAATTCCTCAAACAGAAGTTATGCAAAAGAAAAAACTTTGGCTAGCATAATGTGTGCAAAACTTGAGAACCCATATCAGTTTCGCCAACATAAGACAGAGAGCTCTAGAACAAAGAAAAGAGCGTAAAATCTACCTGAAATGTGACTTCGCAGGTGTGCACTTCGATAGGCATTCGGATAAAAATTGAGATTTTTGTATACCTGAAATGAGAGGCAAGAATCTGTTCCAAGAAAATTCACGGCCGTTTGAGACCCAAGATGTATAAATCTTGGGCCGTTAGTGAATTATAGTATGGAGAGAGAGAGAGAAAGAGTGGGGGAAATGGGGAAGACGACTGATGTTAGGAAATGGGGAGGACGACCGTTCCAAGAAAACAACGTCGCCCTGAGATGAGCCAAACATAGGAGATGCGATGTTCTACGAAACGACGCCGTTTTTGGAACATGGCATAGGTTGAACCTATGTCATATATCCAAAACGACGCCGTTTTCAGCTTGAAGCTTCCCAACATGGGAATACAACTTAATTCATCACTCGAGATTTATTCCGAGATAATTAATCTGATCGAAACCGTTCAACATTTAGAATTTTTCCATAAGATAAATCCGGTTAATTATTATACACAATTAATTCTTATTGGTGCATCATCAGAGTTGATTAGTGTGAATTTGTTTTAATAAAAATAAATTTGGCGACATACGATCCAACCTCTTTTATTAAAGAATAATGTCAACTGAAGTAATTGCTTAATTGTGATTCATTACAAGATTATTAATACGATCTCAACTGTTCATATTGTAAATCTTCTCAAGATGATAAATCATCTTAAGAATCATGCAAATTGATTATTGAATGGTACATAATCGAAAAAGATTTAAGTTAATTTAATTTTCTGATGGTAGAATTGCAGACATTGGATCAAAACCATTTTTAGCAGAGATGAAATTCAATTCAACTCACTTTGTATCACAATTCACCACCACAAACCACCAACCAGTCACGGGGGCAACGGAAGCAATTGTTCTCTACGCCCGCCACTCCCTCCTCTCCCTCTCCTCCACCACCACCACCACCATTGCCGCCTTCATAATCGACCTCTTTTGTACTTCCGCTCTTCCACTTGGGTCAGAATTCAATATCCCCACCTACTATTTCTTCACTTCCGGTGCTGGTTGCCTCAGATTGCTACCTTTACTTACCCACAATTCATCAAAATGTTTACCAAAAGCTTCAAAGATTTGAACATAATTTGAGCAGGAACCTGGTATTCAACCTCTTCTTTGTCGGGCTGATGATTGTAAGTGTCTCTTCTCTTTTGATTTATGTGGTTTTGCTTTGGGTTCTCAGTCATAGTTTCCTTGCCGAGCTGATGATGAATCATGGTGGACATTGATGAATCAGGTTTTCGTTTAGGCGGATAAAAATCTATTCTAAAGAGACGGATTCAAGTGCTAGTTAGCTTATCTACACTTTATTAGTATATTTCAATGTTGGTATTTGTTGCATAGACATCACTTTCTTTGTAGAAATTTGGGCTTTAGTCAGTAAACTTTGATAAGCTTGGCTTGTCTTATATAACACCAAATGATTTTGAATCTTTTGATCAATGTAGCGGCAGTGAATCGCTTTGCAATTTGTATACGGGAAACTAGGGTTGTTGGCACAAACACACGCACGGCTGCAAATGTAACTTTTTCCTTTTTTAATGTGGGTAATGTTTTCTGCATCCCTTCACCACAAGGGTGGCATCCATAAGTTGTATACTTTGTGGTGTGAAGCCAACTTGGCCTGTATTTCTTGCTAGCATGTACCCTCCAATTGATAAAATGTGCTAGGATCCTTTAACATTTACTTTGCGGGGAAGAAAAAAGAAAGAAATTTCGTGTCGGGCCGTTATACAATGATGTTGTCAATTGATAACAACATCGTGTTTGGTGCTCAGAAACATTCATAATATTTTTATCCATAAAGATAATAGGTATTTGCGGAACAAACAAGAAGTAATGCCTATTATTGACTTGTGCAATTATGATTAGTTTTGGTCGTGATTCATTTTCTGAAAGAATGAGAGATATGCTTACATGGTTGCTGATTTTTGCTACTAAAACTGTACTATCCACTTGTTCCTGTTGTTGTTCGTAACTGTCATATAGAGCAGTCATGTCTTGTATTCAACGTTCCGTTATCATGTATCTTCTATGGACATGATTAAAGTCCATGGCCTACATGTTTTCAGATTCGTTGATAGCTACACTAACTTATTAATATTGGCATATTTGTTGGCCTGTTGAATAACTTGGTCAGCACTCCACTACTTTTGCTGCTATTTTAAACGTCCCCTTATCACATACTCAGTATCCTTTAGCAAAATTTCATTCTTCAAATGCTCCACTACTTTTGCATTTTCTGTAGGGTTTAGCTAAAGTCTGCAGAAATTCAAGCAAAGAAGACCCGGTTGAGGATTTGGACAAACTATGTTCCTCTTGCTACGAATTCCATGGCAATTCAAGACCAGAATTTCACGGGGAAGGTTGGTTGCTTGCTTGTTCTGGTGATTTGTGTAGGTGAAATTGTATCAAGATTTCAGGAAAGTATCTATACTTAGCTATTGCTTAATTGGCTTTTTCCAGGTCGTTGAAGTCATAAGTGGGGATTGCGTCATCGTAGCTGATGATTCCTTCAAGGAAAGAGAATTACAGAAATGCAACGACGGGTGAGAATAAATTTCGGTGAAGTACCACATGTTTCGTACAACTTCTCTCTCAATGGCATTTACTCACAATACAATGGTCACGACAGTACGACACTATGTGTGGTTATTCACAATAGTAAAACAAGAAATACAACAGGCTATAAAAGTAACAAAATGACAGTGAATCCACCACCGAGCTAACCCGGACATCCTATTATCAAAAAAAATAAGAAACTGTAGTTTGTACACATGGATGCACACCTGAACCTACAGTACAACTTCCTGGACTCATTGCCAAAACAAGAACTCTCCGATCAGCTCATCGTAGGCTCCGGGATTGAATGCGTTTGGTGGAACATTCTGCGACAATTGGATTTGTATTCATACCAATGAAAAGATTCTCAAGCATGTACATAGGAGAATGCCAAAGACAACACCAGGGTCAACATTAGAGTCAGGAAAGATATATCTGGGCGAGAACTGCTATTTGGCAAAAACGGGTAAGCATCGGGAGGTGGCATCACGCAGTTGTCACCGTTGAAATAGATCCTTTGCGGAAAAGCCCAACCCTTTTCAAAAGTGAAAGTTGGATCCTTTTGAAAAAGTATCTCCGACTGTACGTTACCATAAGGGCCAGCTTCCATGAGTACATCATTATAGAATTGCATTCCCCATAGCATGGCGGTATCATCTGTATGCATAACGATGAGGAATAATAAAGAGTGAGTTATAGCATCCACTGGAGATGCTCCAATTCGTTACCCGATCGTCTAATAGTAGGAATTGGCATAAATAAATGCAACCACGAGATACAGAGATCTATAATTGAAGATCTAACTTACTTATAGCATCACCATAAGGAGTTAGCGGCTTGTAGTTAAAGCTGAAAAGCTGAGTAATATTGTTGAAGTTGGGGTGTTGGACAACTAAGTTCCACTCTGAATAATTCATCTTGTAATTGAAGTTTGTAACTGTGACCTTCACACGCCAGTAGTTCTTGTAATTGAGCTTGACATGCCAGTGAACTCGGATAGGGCACATGTGGGCGGTACATTGGACCAGCGGCGAATATGGGTTAGTAATGGTAGATCCTTCAACAACTGATGCTAAATATGGCGAGCTTGGACTGCAGGGAAAGAGAAAGCAAGGGGAGAAAAATGTTAAAATTTAAGCCAAAAAAAAAAAACCTACCAAAAGAGGAATCATGTGTTGTGAGGAAAAAAAGGGTGCACAAAATAAAGTTGTGAGAGAACATACTTTACACAGCTGCCTGGGTGAGTAATGTTATTCTGGCAACCACAGGTGCATGTAGAGCACGGAACAACTGTGTCGTTGTAGAAGGAGGACAATGAAACACAACAAGTAGGAGTTTTCTGAGCAAGGAATTGTGAATATGTGCACGTAATATTCCACGTCACTGCCATAAGATAGAGAGAATCAAAATCCATATTTCAAAGCTCATATATGTTCATTAGCTGGGACAGATAGCTTGTACAGATAACAAATTACCCTCAATGAATGCAAACTTTTTTTTTTTTTTTTTGCCATTCGATATACATCAATGGGGGGTTAGCGGAGAAGTTAGTGAGTTAGTCCAGAGGGGGTCTAGAAGCTATCCATAGCCCTAAACCCCAAACGTCTCTGCCGAGACTCGAACCCTGGTCTCATTTGTGGGAGAACCAGGAGATAACTATTAGGCTACAAGTCCTTGGTTGAAATGCAAACATGTTAAACAAGCTCACGCTTCTCTATCTTAATATGACATAACAAAACTTCTCATGAGAGAAAATAACAAATTGGGAAACATAATTATTCAACCTTATGCTCCCTGTTATGAGTGTCGAGCACTGGTATGTGTCGAAGGGTCAGATTGCTCCTGTTTTCCTTTGTGAGGATAAAAATGTTAAGTGTATTTCTTTCATATTCTCGGGCAAATGTTGTTTTCAAGGCACATTAGGGCATTGCATTTCATGCATAATATAAGGGTTCTTGCATAGTTAATGAATCGTGATAAAGTCAAATCCTAACACATGCTTTTTAGGTGAAGATCCAACTATATTTCTCAGACATGGGTTCTACACCCTTCTCCAAATGTCGAGTATCCAAGAACGGTACTTTATATTTTAAAAAGAGCCCATGTAAGATAGCCTATAGTACACAAAAAAATAATGCGTGAAGGTGAACAGAAATGAATGTACTATAGTGCATGTCCGCTAGTATTTTCCAAAAATAACTTACTCATAGCTTGTGTCACTCTCCTTCCATCTGCGCTTACAAATTTGGTGGGTGTGACAATGGTTGCTGCACCGCAGGTGTAACCAGGCCCCGGTGCTCTCAACGTAAAGTTCTTCGGCACTTTTACAGTTGTGTTTGTGGTTCCTGATGCCCCTACGCTAATCTGGAACGAGCTGGCAGAGTTTGCCAGATTTTGCGCCCATGAGTCAATTACACCTCCCCTACAACAGTTTGCGATCTGCTGGTTGTATGGTGTTCCCGGCAACAAGTCCACAATTGTCGGAGTCTTCATACATGAGTGGGGGATGTTGCCCTTGTATTTGGAACAATCTCCTTGTTGTGTAGCTTGGCCTCCCACCATGCCCCAGATGATCTCCTTCTTTGCCCATGTCCATCCCAGTAACCATCCCGGAGCTTGTATGTGGCGATATTGTTGGAAGTTGAAGATTGTGACAACAGCCTATAAGTTGACAATAATAAAACTTATTAGATGATGTACGGGAAGAAAAAGACGGTGAAGGCTGGTTGAACTTTGAAGGAACATGAAAGCCGACACTTGAGTGATACAAGAATCGAGCATTTCTAAGAATTGAGCCAGGGTTCAGTGTAAGGACAAATGACATTGCAAATCCAAAACCTTGAATTTACCTAATCATTTGAAGCTGGAATAACAAAGCGAAAGGTGCCTAAATCAGGAATTATGAACTGTTGAAAAATGGTGAAGGACAACTCTAAAGAATCAAATGATTGATGCAGTTTCTAGTAAATGCTTATGCTTATGAAACTTGAAAGAACATAACAAAGTGCCAACAACATCTGAAAACTCAATTGCAATGGTTGGAGGAGCTTGTTGAGGCCAAAGAACTTGATAATGGCTTAAAAGAGGGATTCCTAATCATAGCTTGAACGAATGCCAGACACAAAATGTACCCGAGGGAGAGTCCGGGGGCTAACTGCACGAAGTAGAACCAACGACATATGATTGACAGATACAGGTGCTACGAGTGACCATCATGATTCATGAATTTTTGGGCATGCACATTCGTGGGATGGATTTGAACTTAAAGCGACAGGTAGATTTAGCTTGTGAATACTTACAACATAGCCATCAGCAGTCCAGCTAATGACATCCCACTTGATCGTTATGTTTCCGTTCGGGTCAAGGGGATCAAACGCATCTGAAATACCCAACAAAATCAAATGTCAAAACTCCTTAATCTAAGAATTCCAGCTTGTGATGGCAACTGGCACATGTAAGAAAATGAAGACAAATAAAAAAACAGAGAGCTATGTTATAAAACTATTCAGCATGTACTTAGATCAAAGAAAAAAAACAAAGAGAGAAGACAAATACACAATCTCCACAGCTCCCATTCAAGGATCTAGATACGATACAGCTAAAAGATACACACTATTTCGAACACACCACCAAAAAGCGTGGGTCCAACGACCCTATTTTGATGATTCCGGCCGTTCATTTTGTAGGATCCGACATGTATAATGTATTACTCAATCAAAAAACCAGATGTTAATCAAAAAAATCAAAAAACCAGATTGATCAAATATCGACAAGAGCCTCTTTCAAATCAATTCATGAACCTTGAGAATCATAAAAGTCAACTTTTTTCTCAATACACATTTAAGTTTGCATATTCCTACAAATGTAGATAATGTGTGATCAATTTGGAAAAGAGTAATTTATATGTCAGACCTACAAAATTAAGGATTCAGATTGTCACAATATATAAATTGTGGAACCCATGCTATTAAGTGATCTGTTTTTTTTTTTTTTTTAATAGAAAGTAAATTAAAAACTCGAAACAGAACGCCATGCATCTCGAATTTTTTTTACAAATTTTCTAGAATCCCAATGCAAGAAGAAGCAAAAACAAATAACCAAAACTGATGATAACCCATTAACATCAACCGAAAACAGTACCCAAATAGCACCCAAATGATCAAGAAAGAAGGAAAATGATACGATCAAAGAAAACCCATTTCCCAAATCTTGAATTCGAAAACAAATGTTCAAAATTTCTCAAACATTTTCCCTTCCATAGTTCCATTGATCATTTCAATAATGCACAGCTCGGATTTAATCCGAACAACTGATGGTCGGATTCAATTCAAGGCTCGGATTTCGAAATGGACGGTCGGATGGCGCACTACACGGTGCAGTGCATCCTGTGCACTGCACCGTCCCCCGAACCCGATCAATCAGCCTCTAATATACATAATACTTAAAACTTCAAAACGATTACAGGGAAAAAATGAAAAAAAACAAAAAACAAAAGAAGAGTGCAAACCTGTTGAAGTAAAGCTGAAGGAAGAAAGCAAGAACACGAGGACAATGGTAAAAGTCGTGAATTTGGTGAAGAATCTGAAGCAAAAACCCATGTCTTTTTTGGCAAATTTTGTTGGGTTTTTCTTGATTTGGTTGATTTTCGGCACAATGTCTCAATGCAAGTGGAGACTGTAGAGAGAGATGAACAAAACCAGAGAGAGAGAGAGAGAGAGAGAGAGAGAGAGAGAGAACGCGGAGGTGGCTGGATTACAAGAGCTAAAGTGGAATTAAGTTAATAACAATGCAAGTTTGACTTTAATTACCGAAAAATAAAATGTGAGTTGTTCGACTCATATTATACAGATTATAAAATCTTGCTGATGATTTATATGATAGTTACTAATTACCTATACTGATTTCATAAGGGATGCTACACCGGATGCTGTTTGCGACTGATGAGGTCGGTTATGCTATGGTTGTTTCGTAGTAGATGTTGTTGTTATAATCATTGATGTATCGATACGGGTATACTCTTATGAGTCCGTTTTGCGGTTTTCTTTTTTCTTGGTTGGCTTCTTGTCAACAGTTGTTGTGGGGTTGGAGAGGCATATGATTATTGAGTGGTCGGGTGCCAACTTAGTTGGGATGTTTCTTTCTCGTCGTAATGCCCTTTTCTCCTCTCCTTTTACTCTTGTAACCAATTTCAGGATTAATAAAATTCTTTTCGCTGGTCAAATCTTTTTGTCTAACGAGATACGAGGAGCGAATCAGAATGTATAATTAATGGTTACGTATTTTATTTTGGGCTCGTATTGACATCACTTCGTGAATTGAAATCGTTCCTTCAAAGAAAACTGGATTTATTAGTTTAAATTTTAGCGTGATCGTTCTTTTGGTAGAAACTATAATCTCATTTTGGGACTTGCGATGAGTTGTTCCCTAAATTTTAGCATTTTTAGTAGTACTTTTTTAAATTAGTTCAGTTTCTAAAATTCGTTGCCTATTTTGGGATTATGAATTTCTTTTTTCTTAACAAATCCAAATAAAATGTAATGTAATTCAGACTTTTATTTTGGAAAGGGGATTGAAAGAAAAAAAATCAAACAATCACATGATGGTATATATGTACAAGGTTGTCAAAAATGGAGACAAGACTTGTCACTTGTGTAATTTTTTTTTTTTTACGTATCAAATTGGAATATATACTACTTATCGCAAGATGCTTTAACTTGAATATAAATTTATTTTTTTTATCGGCAATAAATTTAATTTTAAACAACAAGTTATACGTATTTGAAAAACCAAACTCTCTTGCAGTTATTACTAAAAAGAAACTTATCTGATTTAAAATTCAACGTTTTCATTAACACACTACATTATTTATACTACTAAAGATACGTTTAGATACATGGATGTGTTTTACTACGTACCTTCTAACATATCGGACCGTAGTATGATTATTGTGCAAATTTTCTTATAGATAATGTGCAATATGTTTAAAAAATTACGTATCAGATTTAACTCTACATATACTACGAGTCATACAATTTTGACAGTACTTAGTCGTATAAAATAATTTTTTAAGAATAGACGAATAATATAGGTCACTGATGTAATAGAAAAAGACAGTTAAACTAAGGACGCTGCTAGGGGTACAGAAAAAGGGTGCACAGAAAATGCACAGATCTGTCCGGGGATCCACTTGTGGGTCCCACACGAAAAATCCGATTTTGAATGAAAGGAGTGAGTTTTAGATCAACCACTTACGGACGTCGGATTGAGGTAATTTCCCGCGGGGCCCCTTGAAAAATTATTCTGAGATGAATCAACAGTTCGGATTTTTCGTGTAGGACCCACTTGTGAGTCCCCAGACAGATATGTGCATTTTCTGTGCACCCTTTTTTCTGTACCCTTAGGTTTATCCGTTAAACTAAAGACTTGCAAATCATACGTAAGAGCGGTCGTTATCTTCTCTTTCATTTTTGGTTACTATTATATATGCATGTTGTATCCTTTTAACAAATTTGTGAATTGCATATGAATTTATGTGTGAAAACGTGGAATTTTAAATTAGGTAAGAGAGAGTTTGTATGTTAACACGCTACATTCTACTATAAAAAAAACGTTGTCTATAGCATCATGAGCCATGTGGGTGTCGCAATAACGTACATTTATTTAAGGAGAAGAAACGTTTAGATACATAGATGTGTTTTAGTACCTTTTAATTTATAATCCAAAAATACCGAAAATACTATTTGGAAATTCACCCTAGTGTGGTTATAGATGGTTGTATAGCTCATACTAATCTTTTTGTAACGAAATCTCTTTTTAATCGTATTACAGATTTAAAGAATAAAATTTTGGATGTTAAAGAAAAATCTCATGCAATGAACAATGCTGCACCCATTGACTATCACCAAGTCATAACTTAGAGTTGAGTTGGTGGGAGGTCAATTTCTTACTGTTATACTACAACGTTACAGGTAGTATTCATACTTAGCTTTCGCCAGTGATGCATGCCTATTCGTTCTCAATATTCTCTTTTTTTATAACGCTCGTGTCCGGGATAGTTTACACGTACTTCGATCAATTTTGAGAGTTCAATCCTACCATCTATTTGCGGAAAGCCCAATTAAAACCGGCACAAACTCTATATGAACTGACTATATATAAAAGAGTTGATAACATCTGGAAGTTTTCGAACTTGAGACCTTATGATGGAGCATACCGGTCCATAAGTCTCATATCTTAGTCTACACCAAGCTAATCTCTTTTAGGGTTATCTTTCTAATTAACATCCGTACTAACTTAACTTTCGCCAGTGATGACAGCAAAAATGGTGAGTATTTTCGTTCTTGAAGTCACTTGTATTTATTTGTTTTTGTTTTTTTTCAAACAAACGCAATAGATGAAGAAAAAGAAAAGAAAAGAAATAATTATGCATACCCCCAAAGACATAAGAACACGAGATAGTAGAATTATGAAATATACTAGTGGAATTAAGTCTTTGTTATTCATAACAAAAAAAAAAAACTCAAGATAAAAATTGATTTGTATGGTACACTTCGCTTTGTATTTTCACGAACAAAATGTAATAATTTATTAGTGGACTTCCATTTAAAAGTGCAACCCCTTTAACCAAATCATGGCTCCCTCCGTGACCAGGGGTGGTACCAAGCAGGTGCAGGGGGGACCCCAACCCCTGCACAACTCCAAGTATCCTTACGTATTATACTAGTTTTTCAGTCTAATTAAGAAAAATTTAATGGGATTGGCCCCTGTAAGTCCCTTGAGTGAAAAAAAAATCTTAAAATTTCTACTTGTGTGGGGTGAAAACTCCTAAAATTTAGAGTTATCAATCATTTTTTAGATTGTTTTTATAAAATTTAACAATGACTACACAGATGCACACAATATCATCTCTTATTCAAACTTTGCAAGTAACGATAAATGCTTACAAAGTACTCCTACTATTTTTTTATGAATATAAAAATACACATGATTCGGGCCTTGGTTGACTCCAGTCCTGTGTCTGCCACTGTCCGTAAAGATCACTCAAATAATTACCCGAACCAAAGAAGATCATCATAGCTATAAGCCTATAACATGCCTCTATCATTTTGGTTGTGTCAGAATATTATTTAAATAAAATGGTTTTAACAGCTAATGGAATAATTAGCACTCAATTCTGTGGGCCTCCATTTTTTAACAAATTTCCTTGAGAGAAACGAGATAGGCAAGGCAGGTGAAACCTGCCCATATGTTTCCTCTTCCACTGAGGACGGCCTTCCCTTTTGATAGGGAAATTAATAAGAAATTCTGTACTGTTGTATCATCTTCCCCACATCTCTCCCCATTTATTACTCGAAAAAAAATTTGTTCACCCTCACCAAAAGAGGGTGAACAAAATCCTCACCCTGATTGGTTGAAATGATATGGGATCCACCAAAAATGGTGTGGATCCCACCACAATGTGATGTCATGCTTACCAAAAAGTGTATTGATTCTGTGGACCCTATACCATTTCAACCAATTAGGGTGAGGGTTTTGTTCATCCTCTTTTGGTGAGGGTGAACAAATTTTCACTCCATTTATTACTCGAAAAAGATACACGTACACCACATGTGTGCACACTACTCTATCCGGATTGTCCAAATGCACTTTTGGACGTTCTGAATTGGAAATGCACTATAACCGGTCACATTTTAAATCCAGAACGTCTAAAAATGCATTTAAATGATCCAGATGAAATGATGCGCACACATGTAGTGTACGCGTACCATCTTTGATTTATTACTTTTCTACTTAGGGTGAGTTTCCGAGTAGATTTTATGAGATAAAATGAGATTTTTTATTTTAGGGAGTTTTATCAAAGTGAGATAAAATCACATGTTTGTCTCACTTGATAAAATCTACACTTGATTTTAGTTG